>PVIY010035486.1:0-26266 GCA_004026745.1 Myrmecophaga tridactyla
AAAACATACTAAGGCACACTACACCAGATTTGAAGGGACAGAAGAAAGAATAAGTGATATAGAAGACAGGGTAACTGACTTTGAAGACTCAAAACAGCAAATGGCAGAAAGATGGAAAATATTCAATGGGAACTCAAGGAAATGATAGGCAAAACAAAGCACACAAATATAAGAATCATTGGTGTCCCAGAAGGAGAAGAGAGGAGTAAAGGGCTAGGAAGAGTAGCTGATGATATAATGGGGGAAACTTCCCAACCCTCATAAAGTACATAAATACACAAATTGAAGAAACCCAAAGAACTCCTAACAGAATAAATACAAATAGGCCTTCCCCAAGGCACATACTAATCAGTCTGTCAAATGTTGAAGAGAAGGAGAAAATCCTGAAAGGGCAAGAGAAAACAATCTACTACATATAAGGGAAACCAAATAAGACAGAGTTCAGACTACTGAACTAGCATCCTAGAGGTGGGAAGGCAGTGCTATGATATATTCAAGATCCTGAAAGAGAAAGACTTCCAGCCAAGAATTCTGTACCTAGCCAAACTGTCCTTTAAAACTGAGAGAGAGATTAAAGTTTTCACAGACAAAGAAGTCTTAAAAGAGACCAGCCCTACAAGAAATTCTAAAAGGAGTTCTGCCTGCTGAAAACAAAAGACAGGAAAGGGACATCTGGAGGAGGGCAGAGAATTGAAGAGTACCACTAAGGGTAATTTAAAGAATACAAACAGAAAGAGGAAAAATATATATAGATTTGATAATAAAATGAAAAAGATAAGATGGTGGAATCAAGAAATGCCTTTTCAGTAATAACTTTGAATGTTAATGGACTAAATTTACCAATTAAAAGATATAAATTGGCAGAAGGGATTAAGAAACATAATCCAGCTATATGCTGGTTACAAGAGACTCATCTTAGACACAAGGATACAAATAGATAGAAAGTGAAAGGTGGAAAAAGACCTTCCACACAAGTTGTAACTAAAAGAAAGCAGGAGTACCTATACTAATATCAGGCAAAATAGACTCTAAATGAAAAGACATCATAAGAGACAAAGAAGGACACTATATAATAATTAAAGTATCAATTCACCAAGAAGATATAACGATCATAAATGTTTATGCTCCCAATCGAGGCGCTCCAAAGTACATGAGAGAAACATTGGCAAAACTGGAAGAAGTGATAGATGTTTCAAAAATAATAGTAGGAGACTTCAACACACCACTCTCCTCTATAGATAGAACAACAAGACAGAAGAGCAACAAGGAAAGAGAGAAGTTAAATAACTTGATAAATGAATTTGACCTAACAGACATATATAGTTCATTGTACCCCAAAGCACAAGACTATGCACTCTTCTCTAGTGCTCATGAAACATTCTCCAGGATAGATCATTTGCTGGGGTACAAACATGCCTTTATAAATTTTAAAATATTGAAATTATTCAAAGCACTTTCTCTGATCACAATGGGATGAAGCTGGATCTCAATAATCACCAAAGAATGAGAACCTTCACAAATATATAGAAATTAAATAACACACTCTTAAACAAACAATGGGTCAAAGAACAAATTGATAGAGAAATAAGAAGCTATCTGGAGATGAATGAAAATGAGAATACAATTTATCAGAACTGATGGGATGTGGCAAAGGCAGTGCTGAGAGGGAAATTTATTTCCTTAAATGCCTATATTAAAACACAAGAAGGAGCAAAAATCAAGGACTTAACAGCAAACCTGGAGGAACTTGAGAAAGAACAGCAAACTAACCACAAAGCAAATAGGAGAAGAGAAATAACAAAGATTAAAGCAGAAATAAAGGAATGGGAGAACAGAAGAACAATAGAAAGAATCAATAAAATGAAGTTGGTTCTTTGAGAAAACCAATAAAATTGATGGGCCACTAGCAAGAATGACAAAGAAAAAAAAGAGAGGATGCAAATAAACAAAATCAGAAATGAGAAAAGGTGCACTACCACAGACCTTGAAGAAATAAAAGAAATCATAAGAGGATACTATGAACAACTACACGCCAACAAACTATACAACTTAGATGAAACGGACAAATTCCTGGAGACAAACAAAGAAGTTACACTGACTCAGGAAGAAATAGAAGGTCTCAACAACCCAATCACAAGTAAAGAGATTCTATCAGTCATCAAAAATCTTCCTACAAAGAAAAGCCTGGGCCCAAATGGTTTCACAGGGGAATTTTATCAAACATTTCAGAAAGAACAACACCAATCCTGCATAAACTTTTCCAAGAAAATTGAGGAAAAGGAACTCTACCTAACTCATTTTATGAAGCTAATATCATTCTAATACCCAATGCGGGTAAAGATGCTATAAGAAAGGAAAACTACAGACCAATCTCCCTAGTGAAAATAGATGCAAAAATCTTCAATAAAATATTAGCAAATCGAATCCAACAACACATTAACAGGAATAGAAATCATTCCTGTTATTATTACAGATAATTAGGAATATTATTACCATTAGTTATTGATAATTACAAATAATTAACAGAATTACACACCATGACCAAGTAGGATTTATATCAAGAATGCAAGGATGATTCAACACAAGAAAATCAATTAATGTCATGCAGCACATTAACAAATCAAAAGGGAAAAATCACATGATCATCTCGATGGATGCTGAAAAAGCATTCAACAAAATTCAGCATCTACTTCTGATAAAAACAGTCCAAAAGATAGGAATCAAAGGAAACTACCTCAATATGATAATGGGAATATCTGAAAAACTGATTGCCAGCATCGTACTCAGTGGAGAGAGACTGAAAGCTTTCCCCCTAAGATCAGGTACAAGACAAGGATGCCCACTGTCACCACTATTATTCAACATTGTGCTAGAAGTTCTAGCTAGAGCAATCAGGCAGCATAAAGAAATAAAAGGCATCCAAATTGGAAAGGAAGAAGTAAAAGTCTTATTATTTGCAGATCATATTATACTATACTTGGAAGATCCTGAGAAATCTACAGCAAAGTTACTTGAGCTAATAAACTAATTCAGCAAGGGGGCAGGATATAAAATTAATGTGCAAAAATCAGTAACATTTCTATACCCAAGAAATGAGCTAGCTGAGGAGTCAGTTAAGGAAAAATTCCATTCAAAATAGCAACTAAAATAATCAAATACTTAACAATGAACTTAACTAGGGACATAAAGGATGTGTACACAGAAAACTACATAACATTGTTAAAAGAAATCAAAGGAGATCTAAATAGGTGAAAAGACATTCCCTGCTCATGGATAGGAAGGCTAAATATAGTTAAGATGTCAACTCTCCCAAAAATTGATCTACAGATTCAGTAGAGTACCAATCAACATTCCAACAACCTACTTTGAAGATTTGGAAAAGCTAACTACCAAATTCATCTGGAAGGGAAAGAGACCCTGAATAGCTAAAAGTATCCTAAAAAGAAGAATGAAGTGGTAGGATTAACACTCCCTGACTTTAAAACCTATTATAAAGCCACAGAGGTCAAAACAGCATGGTACTGGCATAAAGATAGAAGTACTGACCAATGAAATCAAATTGAGAATGCAGAAATAAACCACCAAATCTATGGTCAACTGATTTTTGACAAGGCCCCCAAATCCTCTGAACTGGGACAAAATAGTCTTTTCAATAATTGGGAATGGAAGAACTGGATATCAATAGCCAAGAGAATGAAAGAAGACCCCTATCTTACACCCTCCACAAAAATAAACTCAAAGTGAATGAAACAACTTAATATTAGAACTAGCACCATGAAGCTTCTAGAAGAAAATGTAGGGAAACATCTTCAAGACCTAGTAATAGGGGGTAGCTTCCTAAACTTTACACCCAAAGTGCAAGCAACAAAAGAAAAAATAGATAAATGGGAACTCCTCAAAATCAAATGCTTCTGCACCTCAAAAGAATTTGTCAAAAAGGTGAAAAGGCAGCCAACTCAATGGGAGAAAATATTTGGAACTCATATCAGACAAAGGTTTCATTTCCTGTATATACAAAGAAATCATACAACTCAACAACAAAAGAACAAACAATCCAATTATAAAATGGGCTCAAGATATGAATAGGCATTTTTCTGAAGAGCAAATGCACATGACACAAAAGCACATGAAGAGATGCTCATTTTCACTGGCTATAAGGGAAATGCAGATCAAGACTACAATGAGATATCATCTCACACCTATAAGAATGGCTGCTATTAAACAAACAGGAAACTATAAATATTGGAGAGGATGTGGAGAAACTGGGACACTTATGCACTACTCGTGGGAATGTACAATAGTGCAGCCACTATGGAAAACTGTTTGGTTGTTCCTTAGGAAACTAAATGTTGAATTGCCCTATGACCCAGCAATAGCACTACTTGGTATATACCCAGAAAAGCTGAAAGCAATGACAAGAACAAACATTTCCACACCGATGTTCACAGCAGCATTATTCACAATCACCAAAAAGATAGAAACAAACCAAATGCCCATCAACAGACGAGTGGATCATCAAAATGTCATATATATATATATATATATATATATATATATACATATATATACACGATGGAATATTATCAGCAGTAAAACAAAATGACGTCCTGAAGCACATGACAACATGGATGAGCCTTGAGGACACAATGCTGAGCGAAATTCACCAGACACAAAAGGACAGATACTGTATGATTCCACTTTTATGATCAGCATAAAGGTATAATCAGAGACTTATAATACAGAATACAGGGGACTTAGAGATACATAGAAGCTAGAGATGGGTGAACCATTAGCTAATGAGGTTGACCTCCACTGGAAGAGAATAGATAAGAGCTAAGATGATTCTCTAGTGGGTCTAGAAGTAATATTACCATATTGAAATCGAACAAGATTGAAAGGGGTTGTATAGACCTACGTGTCCCACTGATTCACAGTAGAAATGTGAATGAGTTCTTGTAAGAATTACTTCAAAGACATGATTCTTGTAGAAAGAGTTTTTAAGTCCAGGATACAGGGGGAAATCTGCTCTTGCATGCTATGAGCTACATTCAGAAGGAAACTATCAGCACTACCACAGCAACAGGACAAATAAATAATGGGGTGATGGACAAGAGTTAAGAGGAGATTTAGATTTCTTATTTGGTGAGAGGGTGTTTATTGGTTTTCTGTCTCTTGGGAACAATGAAATTATCTAAAATTGAGGATGCTGATGGTCTGTGGACTTTGGGTCCTCTACATGATGCCATATGAATGCAGGTGGCTGAAGGATGCTCTGACGGAGAAGTAGAAGGCCGAATGCTGGTGTATACTAATGAATGAAGTCTGTGCAGCTACACAAAGGAACAATGTCATGAGGCATGCAACGATGTGAATGAACAGGTGGGACATTTAGTGAGACAAAAGAAACCAGAAACAAAAAAACAACCATGGTATGGTCACTTTTAGAAAATGCTTATAAGAAAAGAGAGGCCTAGATTGTAAGTTTTACAGCAGACATATTAAGTCCAGAGTGGTGATTACTATTTCTGGATTCTGAGAGGCTGTTATATATATATATATATATATATATATATATATATATATAACC
The DNA here is from genome assembly GCA_004026745.1 of Myrmecophaga tridactyla. Classification (NCBI taxonomy): domain Eukaryota; kingdom Metazoa; phylum Chordata; class Mammalia; order Pilosa; family Myrmecophagidae; genus Myrmecophaga; species Myrmecophaga tridactyla. Next base: position 5,588 of record PVIY010035486.1, read on the forward strand.
TGATATTTAGAGATAAGAACAAGGCCAAACAGGTTGAGGTTACAGTAGTTCAGAACTTAGGGGTAAGGAAGACAATGTCTATATTTTAGAACCATGCATACTCTTTGAGACCAATGGAAGAAAGGTTTATGTGATCTGGAAGTGAAAATTTCTGTAGTGCATAATCTAATTCAACCTATCTGTTTAGCTCAATTGAACAACTGAAACACAGAGAGCACAGAATAAGAAAGAGGTCCTTTAATCCTGTATAGATTATTGCAATGCATGCAAACATCCTAAAGTATTTTAATCAAATAATCAAAATGTATTGGCAAAGTCCCTTGAGGGAGGGAAGAAAGACTATGGAACTATTAAATCTTACCATGGAGGAATCCCCGGATACTGTGTCAAACTTTACAGACATCCAAATCAATAGGCCATGCCCTCGATCATGGGGCTTACTCTTGTGAAGCTTATGTAGGTAGCATAGAAGCTTAGACTACCTATAGGCATGCCTAAGAGTTACTTCTGGAGAGCCTCTGTCATTGTTCAGATGTTGCATCTGTCTGTCTAACCCAATTCTGCAAGTGAAATCATTGCCCTCCCCCCTACATGGGACATGACATCCAGGGGTGAAAGTCTCCCTGGAGACATGGGAGATGACTCACAGGGATGAATCCAGACCTGGCACCATGGGACCAACAATTACATCTTGACCAAATGAGGGGAAAGAAGTGTAACTAATAAAGAATCAGTGACAGAGAGAGTTCAAATAGAGTTGAGAGGCTACTCTGGAGATTGTTCTTATGCAAGCTTCAGGTAGACCTTTCTACCTATCATAACTTGCCAACCCCCAATGAGGACCATTCCAGCCAATCGTAAAGAACACCTAGGGCAATATATAAGATTCCGCAAGGGTTCCAGGCACTAGAGTAACTTTCCAGAAACTTACAACCTCCAGATGGGTCCCTGGTCCAGATAAGTCCTGACACCTAGCCCAGCCTCTCCAGAACATCAGATAGTTCCTACTCCCTACCCCATATTAGTAACAGACCCTTCCAATATCAAAAACTTAGAATTGCCATAGCCCAAACAACCCCAAAGAGCATATGGAAAGATCAAAGGTGATGGTGGAATTATACATAGAATATAGGACTTAACAAATGAATATGAGTGCTGAATCATTACATTGAGATCTCTTTTAGTCTCCAGTATTTTAGAGCAGCTAAATTGTGAAATTCTAACCCATGTCAAAGTCTGAAATATGTTCTACAACTAATTGTGGTGCTGTGCTTTGAAATGTATAGCTTTTTTGTATATATGCTATTGTCCACAAAAAAGAAGGGAAAAAAGTCGATTGTGATGAAAAAAGTATTTAAGCCCTCTAGCCTCCTATGTTCTGGAGTAGTTAGAAGGAAAAATATAAGGGGATCATATGTCAGCCCATGAGAAACTCTGGGATCTATCTGTAACAAAGTTTTGAAGAGTGCTTTCAAAACTTTTGCTTTTTTTAATTGTTTGTTTTGTATATATGTTATACTATACAATAAAAAAGTTTTTAAAAAATAAAGATACTACACTAAAAGAAAAAAAATGAAAAAAGGGCTGGGCAGGCAACAGTGGCTCAGAGGCAGAATTCTTGCCTGTCATGCCAGAGATCCAGGTTTGATTCCTGGAGCCTGCCCATGCCAAAACAAGAAAAAAGATCTAGAATTGAAGACCTAATTGCACACCTGGGGGAATTGAGAGGAACAGCAAACCAACCCCAAAGCAAGCAGAAGGAACGAAATTACAAAGACTAGTGCAGAAACAAGTAAACTAGAGAATAAAAAACAATGGACAGCATTAATCAAGGATATAAAAGCATTGTACGAAGTAAAGTACAAAACATTGCAAGAGCTTTCAAAGAAGCATCTAAATAAATGGAAGTACATTCCCTGTTCATGGATCGGAAGACTAAATATTAAGATGTCAATTCCACACAAATTGATTTACCAATTCAATGTAATCTAAATCAAAATTCCAAAAGCCTACTTTGCATAACTGAAAAGGCCAATTATCAAATTTATGGGGAAGTGTAAGGGGCCCTGAATAGGGGCCAAAAACACCTTGAAAAAGAAGAAGGAAGTTGGAGGACTCACACTTCCTGACTTCAAAACATATTACAAAGCTACAATGGTCAAAACAGCGTGGTACTGGCATAAGATAGATACATTGACCAATGGAACTAAATTGAGAGTTCAGAAATAGATCCTCACATCCATGGTCAATTGAATTTCTGCAACTTTGTTAAAGCCACTCAACTGGGACAGTATACTTTCTTGAACAAATGCTGCTTTGTATGTCCATACCCAAAAGAATAAAAGAGGACCCTCATAATGTATAGAAAATTTAACTCAAAATGGATCAAAAACATAAATATAGAATCCAGGATTATGAACTTCCTAAAAAAATTTAAGGAAACACTTTCAAGATCTTGTAGTAGCCAATGGCTTCATAGATTTTTATACACAAAGCACAAATAATGAAAGAAAATATAAACAATTGAAACCTCCTCAAAATTGAATACTTTTGGCTTCAATGGACTTTGTTAAGAAAATGAAAATGCAACCTACCCAATAGGAGAAAATATTGGAAATCACATATCTGATAAGGGATTAATATCAATAATATATAAAGAAAGCCTGCAACTCCACAACGAGGATCCAAACAACACAATTTTAAAAAAATGGGCAAAATCTTGGATAGACATTTCTCCAAGGATCAAATATACATTGTTAAAAAGCACATGAAAAGATGCTCAAATTCACTAGCTACTAGGGAAAATGCAAATCAAAATCCCAATGAGATATCATTTCACATCTTCTAGAACGTCCACTACTTAAAAATCAGAAAACACCAAGTGCTGGAGAGGATGTGGAAAAATAGAAACACTCATTCATTGCTGGTGGGAATATAAAATGGTGCAGATGCTGTGGAAGACAGTTTGGCAGTTCCTCAGGAAGCTAAGTATAGAATTGCCATATGACCCAACAATCCCACAACTAGGCATAAACCCAGAAGAACTGAAAGCAGGGAATTGAACATTTATTTGCCCACTGGTGTTCTTACTAGCATTATTCACAATTGCCAAAAGATGAAAGGAACCTGAGTGTCCATCAGCGTGATCTCAGTGTTATGAACTGACTATAATAAGGAAGCTCATAGTTAGAATCTAGAATATAAATTATCAAAATGTAGTTTGGAGATAGAGAATGGGGAATTGATGCTTAACTTGTACATAATTTCTATTTAGGCAAATGATAAAGGCTTGCAAATGGATGGAGATGATGATAGCAAATTATCATCAGTGTAACAAACAACACTGAACTATATAGTGAATGTGGCTAAAAGGGGGAACTTTAGGATGAATAAATTACTAGAATAAAAATTAAAAGATGAAATATCAGACTTGATAGCACAGTTCATCCTTTTGTAGACTAAGGACTATGGTTAATAGTTCAAGAATAATAATGTTCTTTCATGAGTTATAACAAATGTATGAAATTATGACAAGGTGGTAATAATAGAGTGGTATTTAGAAAAGCATAAACCTAGTGTAAATAATGGATTAAAGATGGAACTATTTTAATAATCCTTCATCAGTTGTCACAAAGGGACTACTGTTAAAATAGTACAATTATTTAAAAAGTGCTATCACTAATAGTAACAAATATTCCACACGGATGTGAGGTGTTGGTGATCTGGTTATGCGGTGGTGTACAGCAATTCTGTATTTTATGCAGGTTAGTTTTGTAAACTCAGACCTTCTCTAAAAAAAAAATGGGTCTTTGAAAAGATCAATAAAATTCACACACCCATGGTTAGAGTGACAAAAAAGAGCATGCGAATAAATAAAATCAGAAATGAGAGGGGTGACAATACTGCCAACCCCACAGAAATAAAAACAATCAAGAGAAGATAGTATGAAAAATTGTATGCCAAAAAAATTAGGTAGCCTATACAAAATGAACAAATTCCTAGAAACATACAGACAATCTACACTGACTCTAGAAGAAATAGATCACAATAGACAAATTACAAGGAAGCAGATTGAATCAGTCATCAAAACTTCCAAAGAAAGAACAGCCTTGTGAAGATGGTGCCACAGGGGAATTGTACCAAACATTCAGGAACACTTGAATACAATTCTGCACAATCACTTTCAAAAAAATGTAGAAGAGGAGGGAAGACTCCTTAATACATTCTGTGATGTGAACATCACCCTTATATCAAAGCCAGGTAAAGATAATATAAGAAAAAAATTACAGAACAATTTAGCTTATGCACATAGATTCAAATATCCTTAATACAATATAAGCAAACTGAATCCAACAGCATATCAAAACAGGTATGCAACATAATCAAGTGGGACTTATCCTTTCTATGCAAAGTTGGTTTAACATAAGAAAATCAATTAATGCACTACAACACATTAGCAGAACGATGGAAAAAAACACATGAGTGGATGGGCCACAGTGGCTCAGCAGGCAGAGTTCTCACCTGCAATATCGGAGACCTGGGTTTGATTCCCTGTGCCTGCCCATGCAAAAAAAAAAAAAATGAGCATCTCAGTTGATGCAGAAAAGGCATTTGACAAAATTGAGCATCTTCTTGATAGAAACACTTAAAACACCAAGCGTAGACGGAAACTTCCTCAACATGATAAAGGGCACATAGGAAAAACCCACAGCTAATGTCCAACTTAGTGGTGAAAGACTGAAAGCTTTCCCTCAGAGATCCGGGAGCAAGGCAAGGATACCTACTTCCACACTGTTATTCAACATTTTACTGGAAGTTCTTGCTAGAGCAATTAAGCAAGAAAAAGAAGTAAAAGCATCTAAATTGGAAAAAAAAGAAATAAAACTTTCCCTACTTGCAGATGATATGATCCTATATACAGAAAATCCTAAAAAATCCAAAACAAATCTCCTACAGCTAATAAATGTATTCAGCAGAATAGCAGGGTACAAGATCAACATCCAAATATCAGTAGTGTTTCTATAGACAAGCAATGAACAATTGGAAAAAGAAACCAAGAAAAAATTTGATTCAGATTATTAACTAAAAGATTGAAATATCTAGCAATAAATCTAAGCAAGAATGTAAAAGACTTCTACAAAGAAAGCTACAAATTGTAGTTAAAAGAAATTATAGAACACCAATATAAATGGAAGAGCATTCCATGTTCATGGATTGGAAGACTATCATTATGATGTCAATACTACCCAAAGCAGTTCATACATTCAATATAATCTCAATCGAAATTCCAAGAACCATCTTTGCAGAAATGAAAAAGCCAATTGCCAAATTTATATGGAAGATTAAGAGGTTTCAAATAGCTAAAGCCATCTTGCAAAAGAAGAATGCAGCTGGAGGACTCACATCTCCTGATCTCAAACTTGTTACAAAGCCATAGTAATCAGAACAACATGGTACTGGCATAAGAACAGATATATAGACCAATGGAAAAGAAATCAACCCTCACATTTATGGCCAACTGCTTTTTGAGAGCTTAGCAAAGACAACTTAATTGGGAAGGAATAATCTCTTCAACCAGTGCTGGGAAAACTGGATCTCCATTTGCGAATAAAAGAAGGAGGACCTTTACCTCACACCAGATACAAAAGGTAACTCAAAATGGATCAAAGGTCTTAATATAAGAATGACAACTATCAACCCCCTGGAATACAGCTTATGGAAATATCTTCAGGACCTTGTGTTATGCAATGATTTCTTAAACTTTACACCCAAAGCACAAGCAACACAAGAAAAAAATAGATAAGTGAGACCTCATCAAAAAAAAAAAACTCTGTCCCTCAAAGGACTTTATCATAAAGTCAAATGACAACCTAACAATGTGAAAAAAATTTTGGAAACCACATACTGATAAAAGATTAATATCCAAAACATATAAAAAAATCCTTCAATTGAACAGCAAAAGACAAACAACCCAATTTAAAAATGGGCAAATGACTTGAACTGGCATCTGTATGAAGAAGATATACAAATGGCCATAAAACACAGAAAGATGAGCATCATCAGCAGTCATCAGGGAAATGCAAATCAAAATCACCATTTCACACACTTTAGAATGGCTGCTATTAAACAATGGAAAATAACAAATGTTGGAAAGAACATGGAGAAATAAGAACACTCATCCATTACCTGTGGCAATGTAAAATGGGGCAGTCGCTGTTGAAGACAGTTTAGTGGTTCCTCAGAAAGTTAAGTGTAGAACTACCATATGACCTGGCAATCCCATCACTAAATATATACACAAAAGTATTGAAAGCAGGAACTCTGGCAGATATCTCCACATTGAAGCGCATAACAGCATTATTCACATTTACCTAAAGATGAAAGTAGCCCACGTATCCATCAACCAATAAATGGATAAATAAAATGTTCTATACAGATACCAAGGAATATTATTCAGCCATAAAAGGACTAAAAGTCCCGATACATGCAACAACATGGATGAACCTTGAAGACATCATGTCTTCAACAGCACGGAAATATATATCTGAATGTAATTTAAAAGGGAAATGATAGGTTATATATTGTTAACAGAAGAAGATGGTGGCTTAGAGAGGTGTGGAATTTAGTTTGTCCTCCAGAGCAGCTAGTAAAGGAACAGTACAGAACAATTACTGGGGCCACAACAGTGACCAGACACACTGCTTACACCAGTCTGGACAAGCTAGACAAGCTGCATTCCCATCCAGAACCATTCAACTAAAAAGCTTCTCAGGTTCCACTTGCCCCAGACAAGGATGGAATTAAGCTTGTCTGAGAAACAAAGAGGCTGGTCAGGTGAAAGGATGCAATTCCCAGGAGGCTGTGCCTTCCCCAGAAGAGGGGTGGGGTCCAGCTCAGGAGGAATCCCTCCCTCAAGGAATTCAAACCCCAGGACTGGAAAAGTGAAACCATTAAAGCCAACCTGCAACCTCTTCTCTGTCTCAACCATGCTCCCAGCAGGGAGAGTCTGCTGAAGTTGAAGGTACCACATCATTTTATGCTGGTGGGACCTGCAGGCAGACAACCACCACATACTGGGCTGGATAGGAAAAACACAGAATCTAGAGGCCTCATAGGAAAGTTTGTCAAGCTGCTGGATCTCACCCTCAGGGAAAAGTGATGCAAATGACTCTTTTCTCCTGAGAGGAGGCCAGTCTGGTCTGGGAAAATCTGACTGGCATCTATACTACCTAAGTAGACCCTACTAAGAAAGAAAAAAGCACCATACAGGCAGGGCAAGAAACAAGAACTGAAAACTTCTGATCCATTTAAAAAAAGCCTATGCTAAAGGTCTAGAATAATCTGAACTGAATGTCAAAGAACAGATAGAGAACAAAGCCATCCAGCAAGAAAATCCTAGGTAAAAAAGTGAAAACACTCTCCAGAATAAACTAATTAAGGAAATTAAATGCCTAGATGCCAGCAAAAAATAAAGAATCATACTAGGAAAATTGAAGAAATGGCCCAGTAGAAGGAACAAACCAACAATTCAAATGAGATACAGGAGTTAAAACAATTAATTCAGGATGTTTGGACAGACATGGAAAATCTCATCAAATATCAAAGCAATGAATTGAGGGAGGATATAAAGAAGGCAATGGGCAAACAAAAAGAAATCAAAAGTGTGAAAAACCAAATCACAGTACTTATGGGAATGAAAGGTGCAGTAGAAGAGATGATAACAATGGAAACCTACAATGTTAAATTTCAAGAAGCAGAAGATAGGATTAGTGAACTGGAAGATGGGTCATCTGAAATCCAATAAGCAAAAGAAAAAATAGGGAAAAGAATGGGAAAATATGGGTAGAAACTCAGGGAACTGAATGAAAACATGAAGTGCACAAATGTACGTGTTGTGGGTGTCCCAGAAGAAGAAAACAAGGGAAAAGGAGGAGAAAAACTAGTGGAGGAAATTATCAGTGAAAATTTCCCAACTCTTACGAAAGACTTAAAATTACAGATCCAAGAAGTGCAGCATACCCCAAAGAGAATAGATCCAAATAGACGTACTCCAAGACACTTACGAATCAGAATGTCAGAGGTCAAAGAGAAAGAGGATCTTGAAAGCAGTAACAGAAAAGCAATCCATCACATGCAAGGGAAGCCCAATAAAACTATGTATAGATTTCTCAGCAGAAACCATGGAGACGAGAAGACAGTGGGATGATATATTTAAGATTCTAAAAGAGAAAAACTGCCAACCAAGAATTCTATATCCAGCAAAATTGTCCTTCAAAAATGAGGGGGAAATTGAAACATTGTCAGACAAAAAATCACTGAGAGAATTTTTAACCAAGAGACTGGATCTGTAGGAAATACTAAAGGGAGCACTTGAGGCAGGAAAAGACAGGAGAGAGAGGTGTGGAGAAAAGGGTAGAAATGAAGACTATCAGTAAAGGTGAAAAGAGGAAACATTAGATATGACATATAAAATCCAAAAGACAAAATGGTAGAAGAAAGTACTGCCCTCACAGTAATAGCACTAAATGTTATAAACTCCCCAATCAAAAAACACAGACTGGCAGAATGGATTAAAAAACAGGACCCATCTACATGCTGCCTACAGGAGACCCATTTTAGACCCAAGGACAAACATAGATTGAAAGTGAAAGGTGGGAAAAGATATTTCATGCAAACAATCAGAAAAGAGCAAGAGTAACTATACTAATATCCAACAAATTAGACTTCAAATGTAAAACAATTAAAAGGGAGAAAGAAGGACACTATGTATTAATAAAAGGAACAATTCAACAAGAAGACATAACAATCATAAATATTTATGGATCGAGCCAGAGTACTCCCAAATACAGAAGGCAAACACTGAGAAGAGAAATAGACACATCTACTATAATAGTTGGAGACTTCAATTCCCTGCTCTCATCAATGGCTAGAACTTCTAGACAGAGGATCAATAAACAAATAGAGAATTTCAATAATACAATAAATGAACTAGACTTAACAGACATTTATAGAACATTACACCCCACAACAGTAGGATACACCTTTCTCTCAAGTGCTCATGGATCATTCTCAAGGATAAACTATATGCTGGGTCAGAAAGCAAGCCTCAATAAATTTTAAAAGATTGAAATCATACAAAACACTTTCTTGGATCATAAAGAAATGAAGTTGAAATTCAATAACAGGCAAAGGACTAGAAAATTCACAAATATATGAAGTTCAACAACAAACTCTTAAACAACCAGTGGGTCAAGGAAGAAATTACAGGAGAAGTCAGTAAATATCTTGAGGCAATTGAAAATGAAAACACAGCATATCAAAATTTATGGGACGCAAAAAAGGCAGTGCTAAGAGGAAAATTTATTGCCCTAAATGCCTATACCAAAAAAGAAGAACGAGCAAAAATCAAGGAATTAACTGCTCACTTGGAAGAAGTAGAGAAAGAACAGAAAACTAACTCCAAAGCAAACAAAAGAAAAGAAATAATGAAGATTAGAGCAGAAATAAATGAAGCTGAGAACATGAGAACAATTGAGAAAATCAACAAAACCAGAAGTTGGTTCTATGAGAAAATCAATAAAACTGATGGACCCTTAGCAAGAAGAGAGAGGGTGCAAATAAATAAAATCAGAAATGGAAGAGGAGACATAACCACTGACCCCACAGAAATAAAGGAGATAATGAGAGGGTACTATGAATAACTTTGTGCTTATAAACTAGACAACGTAGATGAAATGTTAACAGAATAAAAATTTCAAAAAATTCATGAAACTACACTACACAAACAGTGAACCTAAGTTAAACTATGGACCTTAATTAATAGTATAATTTAGAAATGTGCTGTGATCATTTGTAACAAATGTTCAACACCAATCCAAGGTGTTGTTGGCGGGTGGTATATAGGAATTCTGTTTTTCACACATGATGGTTCTGTAAAGCCACAATTTCTTATATATTCATATACATATATATATGTATACACACATTAATTTTGGTAATTGGTCATGTCATGGTGATGGTAGCACAAAATTTTTATTGTAATTAACAGCATTGAATTATATATTTGAATGTGTTTAACAGAGGACATTTTAGATTATATATATGTTACTAGAATAAAAATTAAAGATCATGAGACAATTCAACACAAATGAGGACCCACAACGTCAACCATGAACTATAGGTAATAGTGCAATTTTAATACTATTCTTTCATCAATTGTAACAAATGTACAACACTAATTCAAGATGTTAATAATAGGAGGGAATTATGAGAACTCTGCATTTTCTTCGTGATTTTCCCATAAATCTACAGTTCTTTATCTAAAAAACACATTAGAAACTCTTGAATAGTGTTAAGATATGAGATTTTTGCTGATAGAGCATATTCAAAATCTACCAGGTATTGAGGGAGTAGTCCTTATAAGAGCTGGTAGTTTTGTAAAATAAGAAAATGTATAGGGCAGTTAGAAATTGCCAGGATCACATATTTCTTGACCATGTAGATATCAAACATTTGCTTCTTATTGTCATTTCTCTGCTAAATCTCAAACATCTCTTTGTGTAGCTATTCATCATGTTCTATGTCTATGAAATTATACATTTCCTTTGCATACCCTAGATGTCATCAAGCTGAATTGTTGCTTCCCCAATCACAGACTGTAATTCCAACCTCTATGTTTTTATTTCACTGTTTCTTCCATTAGAAATGGACTTTACTTCCTCTATGTTTTTATTTCACTGTTTCTTCCATTAGAAATGGACTTTACTTCATCTATTCTAATTTCACCCCCTCATTGGGATGATCAAATATTACCCTTTGTTCAAAAACCAAGTCAAAAGTCGAGCTCAAAAACCACTTATTCTTCTAAGCTTACACATATTCTACCCCTTGCTCCTCTCCACCCTATGCTACCATGCATACAAAGTGAATGTTCACTCTTTAGTACCTTCAGAGAACTTTATCTGTATTATTCATGTGACTTTTAGAATAGGAGATTCTTTCATTAACAATAAGTGCATGTTTTGTCTGCTTTGCTAGCCTAAAAGCTCTTCAAGGCAAAGCTCCAAGTGGATTCCATCTTTATATTCCTCAAGCAGAATACACACTATACACACACACACACACACACATACATATGCTTACATACAACTGCAGTACAATGCCTTTAAGTGCCTGGATACTCAATAAACATTTGTAGAAAGAGAGCAGGAGAAAAAGGAATGTGAGTTTAAGTTAAGGAAAGCAAAATATATTGGAATTATCGGATTAATTATGTTAGGTGTATACAAAAAAATTGAGAGACATTTTGCTTGGATGCATTAGATAATCTGATATATAAAATGAATGACAATCCTTTACCCTACTGATATGATTAGTATCAGTTACAACCCAGCAAGTGCCTATTGCTAGGTACTCACATTATTTCTAATCCTCATGGCAATTCAGTAATTGCCTATTATTATCCCCTATTTTCCAGATGAGGAAAATGAGTTCTTTTCTTCTTCAGAGAAGTTAAGGATCTGGCAAAAGTTACACAGCTAGTGAAAAGCAGAGTTTCCAACAATAAAAAGACAAATAAATCAACTTTTAAAATGGGCAAAAGACCTGAATAGATATTTCTCAAAAACAGGCATACAAATTGTCAAAAAGCACATGAACAGATGCTTACTATCATTACGCATTAGGGAAATGCAATCAAAACAACCAATGAGATACTATTTCACACCAACTAAAATGGCTACTATGACAAAATAAAAAACAACAAGCATTGGAGACGATGTGAAGAAATAGGAACATTCATTCATTGTTGGTGGGGATGTAAAATAGTGCAACTGTCATGGAAAACAGTTTGGTAGTTCCTCAGAAAGTTAAATATAGAATTATATGACCCAGCAATCCCATTCCGTGGTATATACGCAAAAATATATTCAAGTGAAAGCAGGCACTTGAACACATATATGCACATCGATGCTCATAGTGGCATTATTCACAATTGCAAACAGGTGGGAGCAACCCAAGTGTCCATCAACAGACAAATGGATAAGCAAAATGTGGTATATACATACAATGAAATATTATTAAGCCATGAAATGAACTCTGGTACATAAAACAACATGGATTGGCCTTGAACACATCATGTTAAGTAAAATAAGCCATGCACAAAAGGACAGATATTGTCTTATTTCACTGATATGAAATAATTAGAATAAACAAATTCATATCATTGAAAATTAGAATATGGCTTGGCAAGACTGGGGTGGAGTTAGGAAAGGGTAATTAATGAGTTAAAGCTTGGTATAGAATTTCTGGTTGGGGTGATGGGAAATTTTTGGTAATATATGGTGGTGATGGCAGCACAACATTGTGAATGTAATTAACACAACTGGATCATATATCTGAATGTGGTTAAAAGGGGAAATTTTAGGTTGTGCACATGTTAGAATAAAAATTTTAAAAATCATAACACCACTCAAGACAACACTGAACCCTAATATAAACAGCAGATTATAGTTAATTGTATAATTATAATAATATTCTTTCATTGATTGTTACAAAGCTACCACACTAATGCAAAGCATCAATAATGGGGGAGTATATGGGAATTCTGCATTTTCTGCATGATTTTTCTGTAAACCTATAAATTATCTAATGAAAAATATTTTTAAAAACAAAAGGGGGGTGCAGGCCTCGGTGGCTCAGCAGGCAGAGTTCTCACCTGCCATGCTGGAGACCCAGGTTCAATTCCCAGTGCCTGCCCAGGTGAAAAAAAAGGGGGTGGGGTGGGAATTGAACTGAGGCCTTTCTTACTTCAATGCCTGTGCTCTTTAAATTTGCTCATTTTTTTTCAACGTCTTTTCACACCTATTATCTTTTCACACCTCACGGTGCTGGTTATTATCCCTCCTAGGCACCTCATTCACTGCTACATCTTCCATCCCCTCCACTCTCTCTTTCTTCCCCAGTTGCACTGAGGATACACCAGCATTCCTTTAGCTATCTGCAATACTATATAGGCAAAACCAACTTCACTGCCTTATTCAGAACTTTAGAAGTAAGCCTAAGCATTAAAGATATGAAGTCTCATTTTATGTAGATTTTTAAAACACTAAGCCATATACTTAAATTTTTTCTTTGACAAAAATTACATATACTGACTTTTTAAGCTCCTTTATAGATGTTACTGATATTATCTCTCCTCTTCTTTTCCTCTTCTCTTCCTCCTCCTCCTCTTTCCTCTTCCTCTTCCTTCCTCCTATGCCCCCTCCCACACTTCTCTCTCTCTCCTGCTTTGTGGGCGCCATCAACTCACATTTAGTCTGCTTGCTGGGTGAGCCAGAATCAGCAAACCCAAGAGTGAGGATCCAGTAAGTGGAGAAGGCCAGATTCCTACAAGAAGATTGACATTTCCATTGGTGGGGTTATAACAAAGGTTCCCTCTTCACCTGTTGGGCTGTGGTTGTGGTAGTCTCGGCCCTTAGCTGGGATAAGCTGCTCACCACCCATCACCACGGTTCAAAGAGGCCAGAGCATTGAAAATAATAAGCAAATCTGCAAACACTAGAAACCATCCTGAGCTAACCTAATAAGGAAACCAAATGATGCCAAGATGGTATCCCTGTCCCAAAATATCTCCCCCAAAAGAAGGGTCTCAAAATGGTTACAACCTTTGAGAATACACTATGAAAAACAAAAACCCCAAGAAAGGACCTTTTGAAGTCTTATGAAGTAAGGATCCACTTTCACAAAATGACAGCTGAACAAGGAAGGGTAAGGCCTCCAAGGTATGGGACAAAGAATAAAATGAGAGGATGGTAAATATCATAAAGGAAAATGAAAGATTAAAAAATTTTTACTTCTTCACAGTTCTGATTGTATAAGTACCCTGGATTCCAATCATAGGAGTAAGGATAATTCTTGGTCAATTTTCCAACTTCTAAAGGAATTAAGAACCTCCACCTCCTGAGGGCTATGTGGTAATGAAATTGAAAAATTTCAATCTTTACTAAGCAAATTATGGGTTAAATTTGAGAAAGTTCTGCAAGCTCTAATACAACCATAGGGATAACATGCTGAACAAAACAGATATCAGGCAGCTACACATGGCTAGAGATCTGTGAGGTAATCTGTCCTATTGAGTCTTTTCCAGGGTGAGAAGAGGGAGGTGCAGGAGCTTGAAATTGCAGCCCAACAAGTTTTGGGGAGGAAGTCCTCAGCAGAGACCAAAAAATGTTTTCAGTTGTACATTTGCAGAAAGAATAAAACAATGATTCTCAACGGAATGTATAAAATGGAATTTCTTCTCATTCAACATTTCCCTTCCTTTCTCCTAAGCTAGCAATCAACATATGTAGTTTATTAACATACCTGATCACGACCATTTCTTATTATTGCATAGAATTTTATATCTGTTAAATGAGCATATATGGCTTATTTTTCCCTAAAAAGTCATTTGTCCAGTTGACAAAACCTTATTCACTTAAAATGTTTTCATAACCATTGTAAAGTCTCTATAAATGCCACTGTATTGTGAGTGAAAGAAGAAGGATTAAAATGAAGCAGAAACATGATGATAGTTTGAATATGATTACTCCCCATTCTTACTTGACTAATTTGAGATGTTAAACCTCTTTAGGCATTTTGACAAAAGTCAGTGTAGCATTTTTTTTCCACTCAAAAGAGAATAATTCTCTAAGTTTAGACAATCTGGAACTTGTACTTAAAAACATTGAATTTAGTCTCTGCTCCTTAACAGAGAAGGAAGAAAGGTCCATGTATTTACCCACTGAGTAAATATGACTATAGGCAGGGCACTGCTTGGTGCTTTAATTCATGAGCTTTTTAAACATGTATTTTGGCTGCTCCAGAATTTGCTTGTTAATAAGCTCATCTTCTTCCTCAGGTGCCTCCAGTTAATTCTAGAGAATTATTATTCATAACCCAGCCAAGAAGAAAAAAGACAACAACAACAACAGGAAAAAAAAAAACAGCTCCTGAGAGGAGAAAAGCAATACTGGAAAATCCGTGCAGTGTAAATTATGGACCTTCCTCATAAGAGAGCCCTTGTTCAGCCCCTACATGGTTCTAATAAGCTTACCTATCTGATTTCCCATTCATAGAACATTAAAAAGAATAAATTAGTGGTTCACTGGTAGAATACTCGCTTTCTATGCAGGAGACCCAAGTCTAATTCCCAGACCATGTACCACCACCCCCCAAAAAAGGGAAAAAAAGAGGAAATTAAAAAGGGCTACTACTGATATAGCTGCTAATAACTATAAAAAATCTTAATTTTAATACCATTATTTTATTACTATTATTATTAGTTAACCTATTAGGTGCTTCCTAGTTGCCAAATACTAGACTAAGTCTTTCACATAAATTGTTTTTACTAAATCTTTGCAATAACACTATAAAGTTAATTACTATTAATATCACCATTTTGCAGTTGCATAAAATGGGTTTTTAATTAAATTTTGGAGGGGCCAAGTAATTTTCCCAAGGTCATTCTTAGTATAGACAGCCATATAGGAAACAGCAGGAAGGGCTATGTGACAATGTAATAGCCGGAAGTAGAAAAATGTGAAGGAAAATTAAAATGCAAAAAATTGGAAAGCAAAATAATTTGGAGGTGTTAAGTTTGGAGACAAACCACTTTATAAAGATCAGTTGCTTTTAGAAGGTAAATACCATATTGCAACAGATTAGACTAGCTGGTTTGCATGAGGATGACCTCAAACCATTAAAATAGATTAAGTTATATTAAAAATCTTCTATTTAATTATGGAGGAAGAAGTGTAATGTGTGTTATAAATATTTCTCTGAAAATGTTTTTAAATTGATAAGGTAAACATAAACTATGTATTTTGGCTTCTAAAAGGAAAAGCTTCAGTTATCTAAAAGAATCACATAAATAGAACACATCATTTCCTGATGATGGTGCTATTTTTATGTGTGGCACAATTCTAAAGAATAAAACATCAAAAGGGAGTGAGGGAACATAGTGATTCACAACAAATTTCACTTTACTTTCCAAAGTTTCGGCACTAGGTTCATCTAGTTCAGTCTGTCAATTTGCTGTTGTTTGGGCCTATTTCATCACCAGGGTTTATCCCAGATGCTGACTAATGGTGAATTGCCATTTTTAAAGGAGTCTTGGGGGCATGGCTGACTAAATGTGTGATTTGAAATGGCCATCCCCACTCCTTACTAGAGCAAAAGTAGCTGCCTCTGAGACTTGCCTGAAATGGCCATACTGCTCATGCCAAGGGTGTAACTGTGACCTGGTAAGAGAAGAGAAGGTGATTTCTTGAGCAATGTCACTTCCCAAAGGCCAGCCCTTAACGGGCTATGTGGGAGCTGCCAGGGGACACCTTCACTGTTTGGAGAAGCATGATAACCCAGAACCAGGGCACTTATAAAGATACAGGGGTCCTGAAAGGTTGCTGCAAGTACCCATCAATAAAATTGACCCCCCCCATAATCTTACCCTATTAGACTCTGCCTATATCTTTCCATGGTAAAGTTTCCAAGAAAACATAGCAAGGGGTGACCCTATGGACTAAGTTACTAGGCAAGAGTAGGGGGCTGAGGTGCTGCAGGCTGTCGTCTGATGAAGAGTTAAACAAACAGCCTAGTGTAGATGGAGTGTAAGGAGGTTGTATGAGACAGACATAAAAAGTAAAGTCCCAACCACCATGGCCATTCAGAAATGTTTGCAACTTTTCACAAGGGCAGTGGTATTAGTCCTAATTTCCTGATCTAATATTTATTAAGGTATCCAAAGTCTGAGAACATGAGGGGTCTCACATCAACGCAGCATCCAACTTTCCTTGCAGCTCAAACTGTGAAGTACTGTCAAGAAAATTCTTCCACCCTTGAAATAGCTACCATACAGAGGAGAGTTGGAATGTGCTCTGGTAGTGGGTGTGTTTGTTTGAGTTCATTGTGTGGAGAAAAGACAAGCCTCCACAGCTATTCACACACTTTGCTTCTTTGTGATGGGTAGGCAGATAGCAGAGCTCCTGGACTAAGTCTCTGGATGGTAATGCACATTTATAAATATTATTTTCTTAACTATTTTAAGGCATTTATAAATTATATGCCTGTGTCCAGTGAGTGTGTACACACACACTCAGAGACACACATATATAGTCAACTTTTGTTTATTTTCTTCTGAGGCTAGTCTTGTGTGGTTACTTATGTGGTGTGAGTTCTGACATTTCAGAAAGGGCTTCCTGCTGCCTTCTACTCCAGTCACCCAAAAATATCTCTTGTATTGGCCCAGTATTTTACAAGCCTAAAATCCCTAAATTCCTCAAATATTTTATTTAACCATTGAAAGCAGCTGTTAAAATCCAAGTGATGCATTAGAATATTAGACAGACATTAGAAGTTAAAGACTATGTAAAAAGGAAAGTATATGGAGAAATTCCTATTGTTACAAAGTTAAGTTTCAAAAAAAGAATGCAAAATGGCACACACACAATCACTGGACCAGAGCTAGCACATATTTCCCAGCTCATGAACATGAGCCTTTGTAGAAGGAAACCCAACACTGGCAGATTTTGTTTGGTTTTATTTTGATTGAGTGCTTTCCAGGGTATCTAATCTTCAGCTCCCCTTCTCTTTACAGTGTATCTGACACCACTCCTTGCAGAGCTGTGGAGGCTTGCAGTGGCCTCCTGGTAATCAACTTGCTGGGGCTCAAACCCCACCCCTCGGAAAACTCATAGATCCAGATGTGTGCCTGTGAGAGCTCTCTAGAAAGAACTCACAAGTGCCCACCCAATCTCTCTCCAAACTCATTTCCTCAAAAAGTGGTGCAGGACTTAGCAGCCTCCTATATTGCTCGAAATTGGAGAATGAAATTCTACAGGCCCAAATGCAGTGGCTGATAGAGAAAATTCTATTTGTCAGGCCAAGAATCCAGAGCGCCAGAAGTCCAGAACAGCCAAGCAGGATAAACCACTCCCAAAGCCCTCAAAGGCCCAGGAGCCTCCAAAATCCACAGAGCCTTTTTATCCCCCAGCAGCCTGGTTGCTCCAAGAACCTGCAGATTTCAAGGAACCTCAGAAGCTTACAGAACTCCAGGAACTTCCAGCAGCTTGGGAGTCCCCAAGAAGCCCAGGAACCTCAGAAGATCCCAATGGCCTGAGAGTCTCAGAAGCCTCTGGAGTTCCCAGCAGTCCCAGAATCCCTGGATCCTCCAGCAACCTAGAAGCCCCTGGAATCTCCAATGACCCATGAACTCCCCAAAGCCTGTGAGCCCCAAGAGCCACCAGAGGCTGAGAAGCCAGAGAAGCACACAGTGTCCACAGAGACCCACAACTCCCCACCAGCCATAGAGGTCCAAAAGCCCACAGCAACCTGGGATGCCCCAGAAGGCCAAGAGCCCCAGAATTCTGAACCCCAGGATCCCCCAAATTCCCAGAGTCCCTAGGAGACACCAGAATGTCAGGAGACTTTGATACACCAGTAGCCCCTAGAGCTTCCATCTCTTCTGAAGTCTCTGGGGTCTTGAATGCCCCAGGAGCCTCTGGATTCCTTAGATGCCCAGGAGTTCCTAGAACTCTCAGCTCCACAGAAGTCCCTGGAAGGCAAAATAGTTATTGACACTTCAGCAGCTCCAGATATCCCACAGGTCTCCAGTAGGTAAGAGGCTGCAGCTTTCCACCTAGACTTCAATGGAGATGCCCAAAAGCTTCCTGATTTCTTGGATAAATTGAATAGTTACATGAGACTCAGAGTGTACCTATATGTCTCTGAAGCAACCCTGGTAAACTTCATTGGTAACTGCTTCTCAGGTGAGCCCTTAGTGGATATCCAAAATTCCTTGCTGGAGCAATTTTAAACTTTAATAAGAGTGTTCCAGGATATTTTTGAAAATCCAGAGAACATAGAAGATGTTGACTACCACATCCTCAGCTTTGCCAATGGGAGGACCTTGTCCACGAGGATGCAATACATTTCCACCTCATTGCTCAAAAGCTTAACTGGGATCAAAGCACACTCTGCATTCAGTTTCAAAAAGGATTTGCCAGGTCCTTCCAAGATGAAATGTGTTGCACAAGTCCAGCCACCAACTTGTCTGATCTGATCACTCAATGTATCAGCTTAGAAGAGGAGCTAAATGTTAAACCTAACCTCAATCCATTTGTGGGAGACACCTTTGAAGAAAGAGATGGGCCTGAGAGCCCAGCAGCTGAAAACCAGCCTGTGCAGGCTACAGGCAACTACCTACGCCTCAGTGAAGCTGAATGAGCCCATCACCGTGAAAGCCACTTGTGCTTTTACTGTGGTTATCTTGGTCATTTTGCCATAGATTGTGCTGTCAAGCCTTATCATGCCAGGAAGGTGGGAAACATCAAGTCTCAGCATTAGGGGGGACCCCAGATGGGCCAGTCTACAAATATACATCCCCCCCCCTTCCAGTATCTATATCCTGTACCCTATAGCTGACTTGAAATCCAACTGGGAAGATGACAGTTCTTTGAGGAAGCAATGGTGGATCCAGGCTCTTAGAAAAATAGCATTGATCATTCTGTGGTTCTTTGAGAGAAGTTGCCCATGTGCAATAACAGCTTCCCTCTGATGCTTGAAACTCTCGATGGCCATCCACTGATCAATGAAGCCATAACCAAGGAAACACCACATGTCAAAGTTAAAATTGGAAACCATGTTAAAGGCTCCAGTTTGATATTATCCATGCACCAGGGTACCTTATGATACTTGGAATCCACTGGCTTGAAACATATGACCCAAACATAAAGTGGAGTGCCTGCACTGTGTACTTTCCATCCTATTATTGTCACTACAATTGCTTCAGGCACCACTGGAATAGAAGATGCCATAATGAAATAATTGCTGGATAGATCCTGCATACTAATGGCTGTTCCTAGTGTCCTGTCTTCTGTTACCTCAGCGGTCATCAGCCTTTGTGCTCCCGGAATCATTCACCAAATTTCTGGCAATGAACAAAGGCTACCTTACAATGACACTGCCTCTTGGGCCATGTTGAACCTGATGACCTTGAGCTGCTTCTTTTCAGCCAGCCCTGCATGACCTCTTTGAGAAGAGGGTGTTTTAATTACAATTTATATTAACAATATGCATGAGAATAGATATTAAAAACTAACTCTGAAACAAAGTGTAGTTATTAGAATGACAATTTTTTCATATCAAGGTGTTCTCTATCACAAAACTGCAACATCTTTTCATTAAAGAAAATAAATTTGCAAGTGATTTTTAAACAAATCAATAAATGTTGACAATTTCTACTTGTATTCGAATTATTTCTTGGGTTAGCTGATGAAAGGGGATTAAGGGAGAAGTAAATTGGGAGAGAGGGAGAGAATTACAAAAGGCAAAAAGTTTGGATGGGGCACTGACATTCCAGAGTTAGTAACAGGTCAGTGGGTGATGTCATAAGAGTAGGGGGGGATGGAGAGCATAGGGAAGGGTGGGGTGGAAAAAAATTATGGGTGATTGTGTTAGTTAGATTCAGTTGTCAACTTGGCCAGGTGAGCATACCTAGTCTTGTTGCTGCGGACATAAGCCAACGGTACGTGAACCTCATCTGTTGCCAATTACATCTGCAGTCAGCTAGGAGGCGTGTCTGCTGCAATGAGTGACGTTTGGCTTAATTGGCTGGTGCTTAAATGAGAGAATGCAACGTAGCAC
>PVIY010035487.1:0-26248 GCA_004026745.1 Myrmecophaga tridactyla
GTGACCAATAGAATTTAATTCAAAACCTTCTTTGTGCAAGAAATGAAAATCAAGGAAATAACATCCTAAATTCTGTAGCTTCTAAATTCTCTGGATTGCTATTCAAAAATATAACTTTTTATATATTCCATTATGGTGTCCTCAAATAAAAATAATAATCTAAATTATATTATTGGAATTTATCTTACCTCAAGTATGTGGAGGTCATCTGGGAAATTCCATCCAGAATCGTGCTTTACTAGTTCTGCAACTGCAAAAGATGCAAAGACCAGTAATCTAAACCTTTCATTTAATAGCAGATGGAACTGGTATTCAAATGTTTAGAAAGGGACCCCAGTTCACAAAGTTGAAATTTTAGAACAGGCAAACAGTCTGTGGTGATAGAAATTTTAATCCATCCCCTTTGTTTTCGTTTTATTTATTTATTTATTTAGGCATGGGCAGGCTCTGGGAATCGAACCCAGCTCTCTGGCATGGTACGCGAGAACTCTTACCACTGAGTCACTGTTGCCCACCCCTTGTCTTCATTTTAAAGCAAGACCTTTCATGGGTAGCTACCTGAAATCATATTTGTGACCAGATTTCTAAACATATCTTAGCCTTCTTTAAATTACTCTTTTCCAAATTTGCCGTTGCTAATTATGGCTAAGCTGACTTTATGCTCTCCCCTAGGAGAATCAAATATATATGAAATGTCACCTAGATTTAAAATAAAAATAAAAAGAAGAGGCAAAGGAGAAGGTGGAGGAAGAGTATGACTATTTACCTGAATAAATGAATAAGTTAATGAATTTATTACTTTCCACTTATAACTGAATCACTATCAGCATTCTCCAGGCCTCCTATTAGGAAGGTATAAGCAGTTGGAGAAAAATCTCACACTGCGAAGATTTTTGCAATATAAATTCATAGTCACCAAACTCAGCTGGATCTAATTTTCTGGTTGAAAATTTTATTATTACATTTCTTTTGTCTGGTTTCTGTCGTCAAACTTTTCCATTCTCCACACTGGTCTACCCAAGTGCTTCACAGCAGATGACCTTGCCTCCTACTTCACAGAAAAAATAGTTTATTAGAAGGAACCTCTTTACATTCCTGCCATCATACCTTCAGTCCTATTTGGATCTGTGCTGATTCATTTATTTTTAATTTATACGACTTGTATTTCTCAATAGAACTTACTTTTATCCACTTAATAACATTTTAAAATCATATCCATGTTGCTCTGTGAATGTGTGTGTAATTAGTTACTTCCAATTGCTGCATTGTTCACAGTCATGTATACCCACTAAATTTTACTTACTTATTTCTCCAGTGATGAATTTCTGAGGGGCTGTAAACTCCCCATTAACATAACTAAATTCCATAATGAATAACCTCAGACATGTTTTGCATGAGAATCTTTTCTTAGGAGTAGGATGGTGTTGGGACTTTCAAGAGACAGATAGCTAAATCATTGGAAATATGTCTATTTACTATGTACTTTGCCTAAGTACAATTATTTCTACCTGGAATGGCTACATTCCTGACAGCAGTGCTTCAAATTTCTTCCATCTGAACAACTTAGACCAAAACTCAGTATTATCCAGTTTTTCATAGTTGACTAGTGGTAGCAGGTTAAAATGTTGGAGTTTTAAATTGCAGTCCTGTAATGGATATATTTGTATCTCCCTCTTTGTCTGTTTGATCCACTCTGGGTTTCTTTGAATTGTTTGTCTGCCAATTTTTCTATAAGGTTTCTTGCATATTTCTTTTTCATATCCAGACATTTTTTATAGTCATGTCGTTAAGTTGTTCATTTCAGACATCGCAAATATTTTCAAAATGTCATTTGTTACTCTGTACCTGTTTTTCTCCAGGTTTTTATACAATAAAAAGTAACGGCTTCTTTTCCCATTGTTTATACTTTTGAGGTTTATGTAAGTTTGACCTTCTTAACATCTAAGGTACAGCAAAATATTTTTACATTTCCTTTTGTTAACTTTTTAGGTTTGCCTTTCTTATGTCTTTAATCTACATGGAGGCTTCATCATAAAAAGAAATCTAGTAATTATTCTTTCGCTATAATAACACAGTTTTCTAAATGTCTGCCAAATTGCCCATAATTTTCCACTGTTGAAGGAGTACAAATGTAAACTGATAGATACATATATGGATATTGCCATAAATTGTACCTTCTCTATTCTGTCCCAATGCAGTATTATTCTGCTCTAGCATCCATTGCATATTACTAAGGATTTATAGTATCTTACTACCTAGTAGGGAAGTTCCTCTCATTATTTTTTAAGTCGAAACAGCAACCCATTTTATTTATTATTGCATATTAATTTTAGGATAAGTTTATCAAACTCCTCAGAAAGCAGATGGAAATTTGATTCATGTCGTCCCGAGTTTATTAACATCTTTGTGTCATAACCTGGGCTTGTTTCCTTTTATTCAGATCTTATTTTATGCCTCTTAAAAGAATTTTATGATTTTCTATATAAAGATGGTGTGTATTCTTGTTTAAGTAAGTTCCTAGATTCTTTTGTTTTTATTGTAAATGATATTTTAATTTTTGCAAGACTCCTTTTATTAAACTGTAAATGACATGCAGTGCAATGGAATTTATATCTAAGTGTACACTTCAATCAGTTTTGACAAATGCATAATAAACCTGTGTAGTACGTACTCTCATCAAGAAGTTATATTGTGTTCAACACAGAAAACTACCTCTCGCCCATTACTAGTACATCCCCTTCTCTCTGAAGAAAGCATTGTTCTGATTTCTGTCACCATAGACTGTTTGCCTGTTCTAAAACAACAAATAAAGGAAATTACACAATGTGAACTATCATATGTCTCACTTTTTTTACTTGACTTAACACCCTTGATGTTATCCAAGTTGCTGATTTCTCAATAGCCCCTTCTTTTTTCTTGCTGAGTAGTATCCTATTGTAGAAATAGATCACAGGTTTTTATGTCCATTCATCTATTGATGGAGACATAGGCTGTTTGTAGTTTTGGCTATTTATACAAGGCTTCTTGTGGATTTGCTTTCATTTTTGTAGGCAAATATCTAGAAGTGGAATTGATGATTTAGAGGGTAAGTGAATGTTTAACTTTATAAGAAACTTCCAACAGTTCCCAAAAATGTTTGAAACCATTTTATTCTGATCAGTGAGTCCCATGACTCCATGTCCTACCCAACCTTTGATATTGTTAGATTTCTTTTAATTTTACAAATCTTTCTTCTTTTCTATTTTTGGTGTTAAAACCATATATTTCCTTCTTCAGATTCCCACAGCCAACTGCTACAAATTTTAGATGTTAGTCCTTATAATTATTCAATTAAAATATATGTTTTTAAATCCCCCTTCAACTTTTCCTTTGGTTATACAGATGTATTTTATCTAATTTTCAAATATCTGAGATTGTCTAAATATAATATTATTGATTTCTAACTGAATAACTTTGTGATGAAAGAGCATTCTCTGTATGGTTTTCATTCTTTGAAATTTATAGAGACTTTATATCTGGTAATATTCTTTTCTTTCAAAGTCTCCTTTTTCTAATATTAATAGAAACACTTGAGCTTCTTTATGTTTAATCTTCACGTATAATAACTTTTTGCCTATTTAAATTTTCAGTATTTGTGGCTTTATGTCGAAACGGCTTTATTTGTTTTGTTATTAGCATGTAGTGAGGAGATTTACTTCAAAGCAGAATAGTATATATTCACGTAGAAAAAATTAGGCAAGAAGTTGTTTCTTTTCTCTTATATAAATGTTTTGTATATTTCAAATATCTGTTGGGACTAAATTTAGACTAGCAATAATTTCCTCAATATATTTTCCCAGCTTCTGTGAAGTTCAGGATGTATTTCTTTGTGCGCTATATGATTTTTAAAGACATTCTTAAGGGCTTATAATTATTTCATTACTTCATTACAAAATTATACCTGGACTCTAATTTTACATATTTAATTCTAGGTAGTCTCTGTTTTCTTTTCAGGAATGTATAAACTGAATTACTCTGCTATCTGTTACTCTCCAAATGTCTGGATTTCTTTCTCTCATTTTTTTTTCCTCCAAGACAAGTTTAAAATAGTAGCTCCATATCTTGGCTACTAAAAACTCATCATTAATTTTATTTCCCTCTCAAATTATACAAGCTATTATACTTCCTCTCTCATTCCCTTCTGCTACATTTGCAGCCTGTAGTTTTTATTTTATGTGCTCATTTATTTCCCTCTGCTTTTTAGGCTTTAACCAAAACAATGTGGGTGAATGTGTATGTGTATGTATGTGGCATCCTATAACTTTTATTCTGTGCCAAATAATTAATGATTATGAGCTTTGATATCTTTATAATTTTTGTGCTATCTGTTTTTCTTTAAGATTACTGTATTTCCTGGTGTGAAACATTACCGTTAATAAAAATTCCTCCCTAACAATCATGTGAGGTGCTCACTCAGGAAGATAATGCTTTTTCCCTGATCCTATTTGTCCCCCGATCCCTAGACATTATCATAAAATCACAAGGTCTTCTTTTAAATAGATGGAGTTGAGAAATTAGAGCTACATGCATAGTTATGACAGTGATAATGCAGTTGGAAGAAAACTGGAAAATTATTAGACAGACAAATCATAATGTCTACGCTAGTCAGTCCATGTAAGATGAGAGACAAACGCACTTAGAAATGGCGAGAAGTGTAGTTGTGGACACCAAAGAAGAACCCTCACTACTCATATGTTCTTCAAAGACATGCTATGAGATGTTTCATTGTTGCCAAAGTGAGAAACAATTTTTAGTTATATTCAAAATTCAAAGCAAGTTAGTTTCACACTTTGCTTCAGCATCATGGCCTTTTAAGTGGTTTGGCGAATTTATAAGCATCATAAATGATTGTCAAGTCACTTCAATCTTTGGTAAGAAGTTACCTTACATACACAGGATATTACTATATACATATATATATTTGCTATATATTTTTAATATTTAACAATTTCTAACTTGCTTTAAAGCATAGTAACATTAGGTGTTTTGTAAACCATTATTTGATAGCTTAAGCAGCGAAACTGGATCAAAAATCTTATTTTTATGAATTAGTCACTCAAATCAAGATTATCTTTGATATCATAGGATTAGGTTAATTGATAAATAAGGATAAATGTAGACCATACACACTTCATTTTACCCCAAAACAGATTCCTCTTCCTATTAGCTATATATAATTTTTACACAACTGGGCAAAAGTAATTCAAAATTGTTGCAAAGCAAGAAAGATCTTATGCATGTACAAGCGGGCAAAACGTGAAAAGAACAAGAGAAAATCAGAGAAAAAGTAAGCAGTTGTGGGGCTGCAAACATGATTTGGAATTGGTATCTTAACCAGGAGCATTTCTGACTAAAAGATCTCAGATTTTTTTAAACATATCTTTTAATCTGATGAAAAATATTGCCACAGACGAAATTGCGTTTCTGCAGATTGCACTCTTCTTTCGTTTGTGTGGTGTTTTCATTACTTTCTGTAGTAAAAAATTTTCTCCCCTAAGAATTTTCCAATTGAAAACCGGAAACTGAAATATTCAAACAAAGCAAATATAAATCCCATGGAATTGGGCAGTGGATATTCAGAAAGAAATGTTCCTTTTAGCCAAGACCAAGTTTTGGAAACAAATTGACAACACTAACCGCGTTTTAATAGAAATCATTTCATTGCCTCAAAATGCTTGGCAAACGGCTGCAAGTGTCAGCTTTAGATAAGCTGAAAGAAAGATTGCTGAAAGGTACATTTTCTAATCAACTTCCTGAATTATCTTTGACTCTTGGTATGGCCTCACATGTGAGCTAATTATGAAGCATAACATGCCAATATTTTCATAACAAAAACTGAAAATTGGTCCTTTATTTTTTTTTTGGAAATGGTTCATGATGTTATCCTCGTCCTGTTACTTCAATGAATTTTAGATATATTCTTCCCCTTAAACTTTGTCTTCTGACTAAAAAGTGGCAGAGACCAATTTTTGGTGACATCAGTTTCATTTTGTGTTCCATTATGCACATTTTGCAGGTTCTCAAAATTACATATTTCAGTAGCTAATATTTTTATCCTGAGGCCATTGTTGGGTAAAGTTAAAAATGTATGTTATCTAGTGTTTGGCCAAAGTGTTTCACTTCTTGAAATGTGCAGAGCAAGGACATGGGAATTAAAAATGTAACATGTTTAGGTGTGTTTATTTAGGGGAAGATGGGAAAATATAGCTCAAATGATGCGTTGTATGTTTCCTGCCCATTACTGCAAAAAGAATTAGTGTCTTATTTTTCATATTAACCTGACTTTCCCTTAATTCCCCTGTTCTTTCTCCTTTGGTCTCTTTCTTCTTCTTCCTCTCTCTCTTTTTTATTCTGAAAGACATTTTCTTGTCACTGGATAAAGGCAATGATATGGAGTCTTATGTGTCCTGAGCTGGAGCTGACATTGAAAAATTTATGCATGGAATGATTTCAGAAAATAGGTGCAAAAGCACTGATGTAATAAAGACCTTGGTTAGTTTAAGAAACTAAGAGAAGATCATAGAGGAATGAAAGTTCTAATTGCTAAATGTTATGCATGTGAACTTTTTATACTAATGCAAAAGGCAAAAATTGGAAGAAAGAAGAAAAATTTGAACACATAGCTAATTCTCCACTGGCTGAAAGGAGAGCAGCTGGAAGGCTGCTAGGTGAAGGCAGTTAAGAATGAGTGAGAATAGCCTAATCCTGTGTCGTGCAGAGCAAAGGAGTAAATTTGACTGCTGTTCTTACTGGTGGTGGTAGTATGTTTTTAGGAATGTTATGACCTAGAAGTGGCAATTACAATAAAAAAATATAAGTTTAGCTACCTAGCACTGGTCTATAAAACCACAAAAATAGTTTCAAATTGGTAGGGTTATAGGGGTAGCAGTGTCCCCAGTGACAGCTGGCTTTCCATAAAAGCTAAGATTAAAGGACAAATAAAAAAAATTGTTACAGAAAAGAAGAGTTTGCTGATCAAAAAGTGGTGAAAAGATTTGGAAAGAGAGGACAGAAAGGAACGGGGGCTTGGGTCAGGTTAGAGAATGTTCACAGATGATATTTTAGGTTGAGTTGAAAGGTGGGCCCTTCTGTCAGTGTCTGAGCTCAGCATGATTCTGAGAAAAGATGAATGAATGCCGAAAGTCTTGATGATGCAGGGTAAACAGACTAATTGTTATGGTTCCAAATGCAGGTTCCCAACTTTAGTAGCTTATTATGTATAAAGGCTCTTGGGAGCTTCCTACTACATTATGGTACTCATAAACAGAAGATAACTTAATAATTCCTGTTTCTGATGGCAATAATTAAGGTGAAGGCCAAACTTGTGCATTCATAATGACAGATACATCATAAAAACCCAAGGCCCAAAGCAAAGAGTGAATTATGATGTAAATTCATGAATTAAAACAGGCGTGTAAGGTTAACGTACTTACACCTAAAGGGCCCTCTGTGCGCTTCCCCACAAGGGAGTGTCCATTCTACCACATGCTCATAATTTTGGTAGCGTGTAGCAAGAAAAGATTGCAGCACACCTAAGGAGCAAACCATTACTGCAGTTTATTCATTGGCTTCTTGGCACCTCATAGAAGTGTAGGAGCTTGGCATATATCATTCGACTAACAGTGTGCGATGAATCATTTAGTGTAACCTACACAAAATTGTTAATCACTTCCAGGAATACACAAGTAAGTACATACTTGATTAGTAAGCATGATCCAATCCACTATAATTTTGAGGAAAAAGTGAAGACTAACGAACTTCAGATCTGCCACTAATTACTTATGTGACTTTAGACACATCACTCACACATTATGAGTCTATGAACTCACTCCTTAAAATGAGAAGTTTGAAAAGATGCCATCTAGGAACTTTTCAGTTTTAAAAATCTCTACAATTTTCAATTAATAAAGACTAGCATTTAAAAAACAAAGATTTTTAAGAAATGTAAGGCTATGGCATGATTAATGTTAATACCCCCCTTTATGATCTTAAAACCTCTTTATTTTCTCATAATTCAAAGTTGTATTCATGGTTTTTTTTTTGGTGGGGGGGAGTGATACATTTACATTTTGGGAGCGCATACCTTCAACTCTGTATAAAGCTTCTTATACCACTATATATCTCATGTTAGATTCTGTCTTCAATTACATTACTCCGGTTGTTCAGAAAATCATCACACACTTCAGCTTTTTCCTTTCATTTACAAGGTTGGAGAAGAGTTTTAAGAATTCTCTTGCATAGGTATGTCTATATTCCAAGAAGTTTTGTAATGTAACCACACCCACAGCTCTCCATCTAAGCTTCTAACTCATACTTTTAAAAGGAATATCCATTCTTCCAGGTAAGAAATAAAATAGGTAAAGGAAAAGAAAACAAAGAATCAATATATAAAAACCTAAATAGATTGAGTTATTATCTGTGCAAAATACCTTCCATCACAAAGCTATTTTCTTGAAAAATGGAAGGGATTTCTGTACATTGTTGGTTGCCTACTAATTCCTTCTTTGACATTGACATGTAGAAAGTGCCTCTTATTCTGTAAGTGAGGGCCCAGAAAAATATCTGAGTTGGGAACATAGACCCATGGTAGCTGAGTATGGGTAGTCAGAATTTAAATTCTTCTGCTTTAAAACAAACAAACCAAAAATCAGATCACAGGAACTAAGTATTTCTATATTATTCACTAATCCATTTGTTCAGATCATGCTTTCCTTTTTTTACTTCATGCTGTTCAGAAGACTTTCCACTTTCATATTTCATAGTTTATGGGGTTTTTTTTTGCTTTTTATAATTTAGAACTTCTTGACTTTTTGCTCAAGAAGATATAGCATGACTACAATTTTAAAAATGCTTATTTTATTGCTCAATTAAAACATATCTCCCCATTTTAGGTACAAAGAACTTAAACATGTGTATATAAAAACATAGTTAAAAAATCTTTCATTGCCAAACTCTTGCAAAGGCCCTGCACTTTCCTACTCCTTAAAACTTACAAGCTAGGTAGCAAATTTTAAAGACATTGATTCATTTTAGACGTTTCATTTAGATTTACACTCAAATTTCTTTCTTTACCACCAGTGTTCGTGATTCTATTTGTTCATATCAGCATCTAAGATTAATAGACACATATAATTCAATGCAATATTAGTTAGGAATTTTAGGACATTATCTCCTACACATTTAATTTTCAGTGAGCAGTAATTATTCATGTATATTAACTGTTAATAATTTTTGAGCTACTCTGTTTATCCAGAGTCTATTAAAAATCCATCTTAAAAGTTCATCTGCAAATAGTATTAAATTAATTAAGTTATCTACATGGATGTTAAGATATAACTATACCTTTATTTGTGAATGTGCCAGGTTATACTGTTGATCATAATTATTTTTTTCCCTTTCCTACTGGGTCTCTCCCTGAAGGAGAACTTGTACTTTCTATCCCACTTATTGCTTTGGTCATTGGAAAAGGAGTGTGTCTCATTTCCAGGCGTGTTATGTCACGGATCAATTTTGTTTTGTATTGTTTTTACACAAGACCTATTTGTCGCAGAAAGGAGCTACTCCTTGCAAGACCTTGATGAAAGAAACTTACACAGAAGCAAAGCTGAGTGAGATATCCCCCAAAGAACTGAAAGACTAGTAAATAATTGTGTTGGTGCCACTGAAATTTTGGCAACATTTATTACCAAACTATATATTTGTATTTTATTCATATCCGGCTAAAATTGTTTGTTTCTTGTACATTTGAAAATCATCTAGATTAAATGTTATAAAACTGTGGTTTTATAACATTGTTATAGTTTTAATTATTTGTTAGGGAATAGCATAAAGATTTATACTATTTATAAATCTTTTTTTATTTATAGTATAAATAAAGATTTATACTATCAGTAATGAAGATGCTATAAATTACTTTGAAAAATAACCCTTACAGTACCTGATAATTATCTGTAATTTTTAGTTTTGTTTGTTTTGTTCTATTTTATGTGGCTGTTTATTTATAGAGAAAATGCTAAAGAAGAAGAATGGCATTGGTTAATATTTGTGGGCATAGAGGTAAATCCAAACGTGTAGCCAACAATTTAATTTATTTGTTCAGACTATACAATTACTTATATAGTCTTTGGATAATTAAACAATGAAACCTAATAAATTTTACCTCTGTATTATCTCTGATATTCCATGTTACCACCTAGATAAATATGTCTCAAATATAAATGAATGAAAAAAGTGATAATGAATAGGGTGGGCCATGGTGGCTCAGCAGGGAGAGTTCTCACCTGCCGTGCTAGGGACCAGGGTTCGATTCCCAGTGCCTGTTCATGCAAAAATAAAAAAAAAAAACTGACAGTGAATGGAAACATTGTGGAAGCAAATTCAATTATCTACTTTGACTATACACTTTCCCCCAAATGACTTAAAAATGTTAGGTTCAGACTAGTCAAGAAATTAAACTTAAACCATATTATAAAATAATAAAATCAGGTGCTTAATTTATTTGTGTTGACTGAATACGTTACCTTTTCTTTGGATTGCATATGAATATAGTTAAAACCTGAGTTGTTCAACTACTGATGAATCTTATTTTATTAAAACAAATAGTGCTCACTACTTTGTTTTTCCTTAGTATCTATTCTTAAGTTTAATGCCAGACAAGCTCTTTCAGGAAAACATAGATGTATAATGTCCTTGAGCTTTTTTTGACTCAAGAATAAGCCAGGGTTACACGTGTTGCCACCTCATCCATAGCCATCCCACAGGACTCACTGAACAAATAGCCCTTTTGTGTGGATCCAGGATGGTTTTCTCTTCTCAGATGCAAATCCCTCCACATCTGTTCAGCCAACTATGCTCCAGGTTAAAAAAAAAAAAAATTGTTTGATGAATTGCAAGTCTTGTTTCACATTCTGTTATTCTTGGCAGCAAGTTCCTTTTTAGTAGATGTAAACCACAAAGCCATTTTTAGTGCTTTTGTTTCAAGCAATCACCCCCATAAATACAAGCTACAAAGCATTGCCGCAACTTTCTCTTAAATTACAGCGTTCTTCATATATTGAATATAAATTAAGATATTGTCCTGTAAGAGAAAATTATATTTTTAAATTTTTCTATGAACCTGGTGGAACATAAGGACAATAGGAAAAGAAAAATCTTAAGTGAATCACCTTCACTGATATAGCAAATTTTGGTATTTCCTGTCTGACAGATGATTCATGGAATGTACTGAAACTGCTTTCCTTTAGAAAAAGAGTGCATTCTTGAAGCTGAAGCAATGCATAATACAAAGCAACTACAGTATATTTTATTACATATATATAAATATATATATTATTCTGAAGTTCTTAGCCATGCTTCAAGTTTTTATCTGAATTATTTGCAATGACTCTTTTCTTAGCATTGATTTTCCATTGAAATAATAAGTATACAATCAACTGCCTATCAAATGACTCATTTTAGAATACTCCTGACATCTAATGTTGTGTAGAATTGTTAAGCTAAAATGACTGAGTTTTCTTTCTCAGGAGGCACCAATGTGGAAACTGAATTGAGCAGCTTGGTACAAGCCTCACCTCTGATATTGCAACAGACTCAGTGACTGTTAAATGTCATTTTGACTGAGAATGGTCGTTTGTCTAAAAACATAAGTTCCTATAATGGGTTACCACATATACTTTAGAATCTTTTATGATACCCCTTCAAAATAGTATATTTATCTGTGGGCTAAATTTGATGACTTAGGAGTTATTTCTCCTAAGCATATGTCTCTCAATGGCTTTTTCACATTGATCCTAATTATTTCTCTCCATCAATACCAAATATAAAATGTGTAAATTTTCCATTTGAAAATATTTTAAATGTTTTGAATGCCTCATATATATCTCATAGGCTTTTCCTTCTCAAGGTTAAGCACAGTTTCATCTTTCAAACAAACACATCTTGAATGGTTCTGATTAAGTTATGCGCTTTAGAATATTTATCTGTTTGCTCAAGCCCTATAAAAGATTGACATTCAAAGGTGCAACATTAATCAAAATGTGGTACAATCAGTGCAGAGTAGATGTGAAATGTAACTATTTTGTATCCAAGGAGCCCTTTTGCTGCTCAAGCAGCCTAAACTTGCTCTAGGTTTTTGGATATCTATATCAAATTGTTAGACTCATCTTAAGCATGGATTAAGCTCACTTTTATCTTTATGATCCTTTTCAGCCTTGTCGAAATCATTTTAGTTATGGATTCTCTAACAATACACCGGTAACGTCGCTCATTCCATGAGCACGCTCTCTGTAGCACAGATTTGTTCTTTTCAATATTTGCTCACCCTTTGGCTGGGAGTCTTTTCCTCTACACTGAGCCCTAGAGATAGTCTGTCTTTGTAGCTCTCTCCTCTCCTTTACACTGTCATTTTTACTCCGTCAGAGCAATGGGTGGGACATTCTCTGACATTCTGATTCAGCCTTATTTCTTAGTCAGGCACTATTTTCAGTGAGTCTTGGAGGTATGACGTATGCAAAGTTTCTTGCCCTTACTCCAAACTGTAGTTCCGGTCCTCCCATGTATTACTGCCCCTCCTTCGGGGTTAACACTTCTCTTTTATTATATATTTTTCATTTTCCTGCCTCTTTTCCCATATGCACCAGTGCCCTGAGACCACAATTCCTATTTCTCTTGCTCCTGCCAGTTAAGGTTTTTGTTCTAGAGGAATAACGGGAGACGGGTTCAGTTTGAGGCAACTTCATGTCTCTGGTGGGTTCAGGAAAATACATTAATTTATAACAACTATCTCCTTGTGATGGCAGCAATGCTCTTTTCAGCTTTCTACATCTCTAAGATGAAACACACAGAGGTCTTATTAGGCCTTTTTTAAGGACTTTTAAAAATTCTGGATCTGCCTGCCCCAATTACTGACTAACCTATGCTGTACACTAATCAGATTTTAATATTTCTTTTAGAGTAGATGTGCTCCTCAGCAATCTATTATAACTGCTAGCTAGTTCCTCTTAGGCTGAGCTAGTTTTGTAGCCAAATAGATAATAAGTTTCTGGAGGAGGGGTGAAAGCCTAGGCACCCACCTTGCACTGTCCTCTACAGGTGACTTCGGGTGAGTGGGGCATGTTATTAAACACCTATAGGAAGAGCCTGTTGTTTTTCAGCCCAGGTTCAACCACACCCCATTTTCCACACTCACTCCTCCCTACGCACTTAGAGAGTGTCACTTATAGTTACATAGAGTCATTATAGTTACATAGAGGTGACTTTGAACCACTGGGAACTTTCAGAATCTACATTTTGATCATTTGTTTTTTGAAAAGATAACTTTAGTTTTAATTTTGTGGCCCTTTGGTGTGGGAAAGTTAATTAGCTTTGGGTCTGGCCAGTTTTCCCCTTTCGTCATCTGTTGCACACTCTTCGTGGGTTAATGCTGCTTGATTGTTCTTCCTGACTTGGGCATTTTGATGTTCCAACTCTGGATTGCCAACAGAGAGGGCAAACCTGGGGAGGGGAGAGGGGACTATTGAAAAACTAAGTGCGTGGCAACTCTCATTGCATCTCCCTCCATCACATTGTACCTTCCCAACCAACAGCAAACCCATGCACACATACATACATGCTCACAAATAGAATACAAGTACAGACGCAGAGGAAGATAAGCAAACATACCCACACATATGTGTATACACGTGTGTACACAGGCATATAAGCACATAATCATTTTCTATTTCCCAAGGCAACTTTATTTTTTTTCTTTTCTGTCATAAGTTGGAATTATATCACACCTCCTGGCTAAGTTGTGAGTGGTAGGCCATCAATACATACTAATATGCTTTCTTGTCTGGAATAAGAAATATTCTATGGTTATCTTCCCTTTCTAAGAAAAACCTCTCATACATAACATTTCTGTCATAAACTTAGATATTTGAATATTCCTGGGTAAACTCTTCATTCTTTGTTGTTAGCTCGCCACATAAAAACAAAAAAATAGGGATTTGAAATAATCTGTACAAATTTTAAATTCTAACAAGTGGTTGTGAATGCACTTCTATCAGAATCACTGAAGGAGAGGCTATGAGTTAACCAAAACAGACAACCATAAAGCAGATCTAAAGTCATGGCAGGATGTGAAGGAGTTCCAAGGATTGAGAAGGAGTTACATAAGATAGTGTTATTACGTGGAAAATGCATGTCCCTAAATGCTGATATTTTCCCTAGGTTTTTTTTGCTTCCCCTAATCTAGGAAATAGATTCATATTAATGTCTTAAGTCATGTATTTTTCTGTTCTGGTAAAGCCAGGATTGCCATTTTCCTTATTTACTAGAGCTTAAGAATATAATCTGCTCTTTTTAAATTGCATTATTCTTTTGCCACTTTTCAAAGGGGCTGTGAAAAATATATATGCATTTGGGTTTGAAAGTCTTTTTCTTATTAATTGTGCTGAAGATTCCATATATGCTTCATAATTAAAATTAATCTATGAGTAATACTTAAGATAACGTTTTACACATATGAGAGATGGCTTTTAGTTTCGGGCTAAGCTGGCTGCTAAAACAAATACTATGCAATGGGATGGCTTAAAGGACAGCAATTTGTTGGCTCATGGTTTTAAGGCTAGGAGAAGTCCAAAGTCAAGATATCATCAAGACATTGTTTTCTTCCAGAAGACCATGGCATTCTGAGAATGGCTGCTGACGATCCTTAGTTCTTGGCTTTTCTGTCACATGGCAGTGAACATGGTGAACTTTACTGGCTTCTTACCTTCTGGGTTTCATTAACTTTTTCTTCTTGCTGCTCCCTCCATGGGTCTGAATTTCATTCTCTTTGTAAAGGTCTCCAGTAATAGAATTAAGACCCACCCTGCTTTAGTTGGGCCACACCTTAACTGAAGTAACCGCATCAAAAGGTCCTGTTTACAATGGATTCACACCCAGAGGAATGCATTGGGTTTTAGATCGTGTTTTCCTGGGATACATTGCTGCAAGCCACGATGAGATGCTAGAAATAAAATGATATTTCTTTGGCTAATAAAATAAGCATACAGCTTTTACAATTTTCTCACCATATTCTATGTTTCATGTTTTGCCTGACTTATTACCATTCTATCCCCAGTTCCTGGAATATTGTAGGCACTCAGTAAATATTTGTTAAACAAATGAAATGTTGGTGACAATTTAAAGCTGCTGCTTTCCCCCTCATTCATTTTCAGAGTTTTTCCCTCTCATTGATATATGAATGAATGGTATATTAGGTTCTAGAGCTACTTTTTATTACTCAGTTTAGGCAAAACTATTTGTAGTTCTTTTATTAATTTTCTTTCTAGTTATTTTAGCACATTATAAAATTACTGAAGAGAAGCTAACCTGCTGGACAATCATATTTACAGAATAGTAAATTATAAGAGAATTAATTTCATTCTTTGTTTACTTTTTCTCAGATATAGGAAGTACATTTAAACAACTACCTTTGAATTCATTTTCTGATAGCAAATTTATTTCCAATCTTCAATTGGTAGTTTAAAATGACATTGCCTTACTGATAGGACTTTTTTACAGTAAGCAATCTAAGATATTTCAAAAGACCACCCACCCACTAAAACCCTATTTAAAAATATTTCTGTTTCATTTAACATTATTATGATATCTACACAATGATAGATATTCTTTATGAATGTAATCTGTGTTCCAAACTATTGGATATCATGCTAAAATATATTTATTTTATACATTTTTTTCTAAAACAAGTGATAGGAGAAGCTTTAAATTGGCATATTCTATGTGATTTCTATGCCTAGAAGCCATGTTGTATTAAATGAATATTATAAAATCTTGAGTAGCATAGGGGTCAAACATATAAATTGATAGTATATAAGAAAGCTATAAAGAATGCACTTTCATCATTAACAAAAAAATATCAGAATGTTAGAATGACATGTCATTAATATTAGGCTTAACAGATTCAGGCTAATTTCCAAACCTAGGGAGCATAAAGTGGTGCTAGGACAGGCTACTTCTTAACTTCTTTCAGCTTTGTGGTTAATTGCTCCAATGATCTTGGAAAGCTTCTTTTTCAATGTGGTTCCACCAACCCTATGATAGCTAGTAAACATTAATCCAACATTCTAGCAAGACAGTGGCTTCCTTCTTACATTTTAGTGCCTTTTCATTTTGGGGTGTGCCTCCTGGAAATAAATAACACTTATTTATTGGCTTTTTTGGTATCAGTTTTCACCATCAAGAACCATTTTAAAAAGTGCTTTACCTATAAGGTATTCCTTGAAAGCCTAGTCCCTAATCTCAAATGGTCATTCTCTCTCATGGCACCTTGCTTTACCTATTTAAAGAATTTGTTTAAATATGTTAACTGTGTACTCTCTTCTATATGGCTCCTTTAGTGCAATAATACTGTCTGGGTTTTTTGTCTTTTCTCAGCAGGTTCTCAGAATCTAATCCTGTTCTTGAAACACAGTAGGCATTTATTACATACTTGTTGAATGAATTCATGAATGAATGAATGAACATGCCTAGAAAAATGACCAGAAGAAATTACATTATTGCTGTATTGTCAAATCATGCTTTTTTTTTTCCTTTTTAAAATAGTTCGGGTTTTTGATATTTATAAAATAATCATGCATTTTTAATGTGATTAAAAAGGATAGCTTTAATATTACAACATACATAAATTGGAACTTACTCTGTGCCAGGCTGTATTTGACACAGCAGTGTATCTGCTCTAATTTTACTGATTTTTAATTGAGATGTATTTCAGAACAGTCATCATAATAAATCCTGTATTATATTTATAAATTATATGAGAAGAGCCTATTTTCTAGTTTGAGTTCTGCAGATTATTGCTATGTAAGTACTTAAAGTAAATCGAGGTGGCGGGTTATTTAAATTTACCACCATGATCAAGAATATTGTTATAAAATTTGTAATTTTACAAAAAAGATTGGCTAAGTTATTCACCATCCACATCCAATTTTGTTAGTTAATTTCTTTTCTTAGGATTTAAAATTAGACCACATATTTTTGGGTGAAGTAATTATAATATGTATTAGACATATTTAACTTGTGTCAGCACTGTGACTAACAAAATACCAATAAAACTTTTCTTTGACCTACAATCAATCATTGTGATTGACATATCAAATTTAAATAATGATTTTTATTTGTATTAATTTTGTAGTGTACACAATATTTACATCAACAATGTTATATTTATTTTAATAATAAATACAAATATTTAAAAACCCACTTACTTGTTTTGCTTCATTAATTTATTTATATTTATCATATTGCATCTGAAAACAATTAAATATTGTCTATAGAAATAGCTCATGGTAATGGAACAGGTCACTTTTCTTTTTCCAAGAAAGATATGAAAGCTTGTGAACATTTTTCGAAGTCACATTTAAAATGAACTTTGAATTGTAAGCAGGCATGTCTCAGATATTGCAGGTTCAGTTCCAGATCACCACAATAAAGTGAATTGTAGAGAATTTTTGGTTTCCCAATGCATATAACAGCTATGTTTACAGTATTCTGTAGTCTATTAAGTGTATATTAAGTGCATAATAATAATGAAAACATTTGAAATATTGCAAGAATTTCCAAAATGTGACACATAGGCAAAAAATGAACACATGTTGTAAGAAAATTGTGTCAATACACTCGTTGGATGCAGGGTTGCCACAAACCTTCAATTGGTAAAAAATGCATTATCTGTGAAGCGCAATAAAGCAGAGCATAAGACAACGAAATATGCCGGTATCTGTATTAGTTATTGTAATGGGTTGAATTTGTCCCCTGCAAAGCTATTTTGTAGTACTACTCCATAGTACCTCACAATCTGATCTTACTTTGAAATATGGTCATTATGGGTGGAAGGAATTATGCAAGTTAAAATGAGGTCATACTAGAGTAGAGTAGATCCTTAATCCAATATGGCTAGTTTCCTTATAAGAAAGAAAGAGACACAGACAGATACAGAGAAAGAGAAGACAATCATGTCATGATGGAGACAGAAGTTGACTTATATTGTCACAAAACATGAATGCCAATGATTAGTGGTCACCACTAGAAGCCAGGAGAGAGGCATGGAAGAGAATCTTTTATGTATATTCTGAATGGAATATGGTACTGCTGACACTGTGATTTTCAGACTTTTAGCTCCCAGAACTGATATAATACATCTCTGCTATTTAAGTCCATCTCATTCGTGGTATTTTGTTATGGCAGTCCTAAGAAACTAGGACATTTATTGCTGCATAACAAATTACCCAAAAACATTAGTGGCTTAAAAAGGCAGCACTTAATATCTCACATGTTCATTTAGGGAATACCTTAGTTGGGTAATCTGTGTTTGGATCTCTCACCAAGTGCAATCAAAGTGTCAGCAAAGATCACAGTTTTATCTTAAATTAGAGATGGAAAAGGATCAGCTTCCAAGCTCACGCAGATTACTAAGAGCAAAATTCAGTTCCTCAAGGGTTGTTAGCCAGAGGTTATCCTCATTCATTGCCACAGGGACCATTCCACAGGGTAATGTGCAATATGATAGTAAACCAGAGAAGCCAGAGGGAGGGTGCACCAGCCAAAGGAATGTCAGTATTTTTTTTCAAACTCAATTTTACTGAGATATATTCATACACCATACAATCCATCTAAAGCATATAATCAGTGGTTCACAGTAACATCACATGGCTGTGTATTCATCACTATCAATCTTAGAACAATTTGCATTACTCTAGAAAAAGAAATAAAAAGAAAAATGAAAACCCCAAACATCCCACACCCCTATCCCCCTTTTAGTGACTCCTAGTATTGCATTCTATCCAACTTGAGGACATAAGAAATGTAAGTCAAACAGGACAGTGTGGTTATTGTATACATATATACATATATATCTACATAGATATATAGACCAGGGGAACTAAATAAAACATCCAGAAGTAGATCTATACAAACATGGACAACTGATTTTTTTTTTTTATTTCTGCTATATAGCTATACAATCACCATCAAAGATCAGGGCTACTGGATTATAGCTCAACAATTTTTGGTATTTCATTCTAGCTATTCTAATACACTGAAAACTAAAAAGAAATATCTACACAATGGGTCAGTAGTCATAATCATTTGTTAAATCTGAATTTCTCAGTTACACCTCCTCCCTCTCATTTAATCTTTTTCTCAGTCTTCAGGGATATCTGGGCAGTGATCATTTTAACTTCATGCTGGAAAGTGCTGCTGACCTGATGGGGTAGAAGCTTGAAACTAGTTGATATTGCTAGAGAGATTGCTATATCTGGGTTTCAGTGTTTACCTGGGATAGGAGCAATCTGGAGGCCTTAAGTTTCCGAAAAAAAAAAAAAAAAACTTACTAAGGAAAACATGTTTAGAGACTTAGATAGAACCCAAGGTATCCTTTAGGGGTTACAGGAATACTGTTGATTGGGGCATGGCATACTGTGGCAATCTGCGATATCTGGCTGCAACTTGCATGAGAGTAACCTCCAGAATAGCCTCTTGACTCAATTTGAAATCTCAGCCACTGACATTCTATTTTGGTCCAATTTATTTTCCTCTTTTTGATCAAGAAGGTATTCTAAATCCCATAATGCTAGGACCAGGCTCATGCCTAGGAGTCATGTCCCATGATTCCAGGGAGATTTAGACAACTGAGAGCCATGTTCCATGTAGGGGGATGGGGTGACGATATCACTTGTAGGATTGGCTTAGAGAAAGAGGTCAAATCTGAGCAGCAAAAGTGGTTCTTTGATGGTGACTTTTAGGCATGGTTATAAGTAGGCTTAGCTTTGCCATTGCAGAGATAAGTCTTACAAGGACAAGCCTCAAGATTGAGGGTTTAGCTTATTAAATTGGGAGTCTTTAATGTTTGAAAGAATATCAGTAATTCCTCAGGTGAGCATGATTAATAGTTCCATATCTTCCCCAGTGCCTCAAGGGGACTTTGCAAATACTTTTTTATTGTGTACTCCAAATATTCTGGAATGTATCAGGATATTACCATAACCTGTACAAATAAATGATCTCATTCCTTACTCCAGGTTCCATGTAATTAGGATATTTAGATAAACTGATAAAAGAACTTAAATTAGATAGCATACTATAGAATAATTAGATTTTGGACAAAATTAACATTTTGTGTTTTGGTTTTCCACAGAAATTGAGGCTTTGAAATATAGACAATATCATTCTTTACCCTGCATTCTGATTTACCTTAGTACTAACTAGATCCATTTTATTTCTATTTCTAATTGAAGTTAGATTTCTTTTTCAGGTTCTTTAACAATTGTTGGAAAGAGTAATGCTGAGTTTCAGAGCTGCTAAGCTCTAATTGTGAGCCTCAGGTGTCACACAGACACCCCAAAGTTCCAGGGAATGACCAAGTTATACACAAAGAGCACAGCATCTCAGCTTTTAGAAATAAGTTAAAACTCAGGAATAGATATGACATTTGTTAAAGTTTCCAATCTAGGAATCTTTACAATGAGATTTATTGAACATTCCCATGCTCCTTAATCTTCAGTTTCCCAATCTCTGCCCACTTTCTGTCCCTTGATAACCTATGCTTTCAAATTCAATTCCCATAGTTTGCTTATTATAGTCAGTTTATATCAGTGAGACCATACAATAGTTGTCCTTTTGTTTCTGGCTTTCTTCCTTCAACATAATGTCATCAAGGATAGTTTACTTAGCTGCATACCACAAACTTCATTCCTTTCTGAAGCTGCTCAATAGCCCATCATATATACATATGTAAGTATATATACATCATCTGTTCATCAGTCATTGCATCCTTAGGCCTCCTCCAGCCATTGTAAATCATGAATAATGCCACCATAAACACCAGAAATAGACATTTCTATTTGTGTCCCTGCTTTCAGTTCTTACAAGGATATACCAAATCATGGGGTTGCAGAATCATATGGACATCCTATAGTAGCCTCCTGTGGAAACAGCAGAGCTTTCCAGAGGGTCTGCACCATTCCACTTATCCTACTAACATTTAATAGGTAATTATATTAATTAATATAAAATTGTATTAATAGGCAATCTCTCTCCACATCTTCTCCAGCAATTGTGTCTTTCTGTTTATTTCTAAACAGTTTTATTCATATACCATACAACCCATCCTATGTGTACAATCAATGGCTTCTGGTATAATCACTTAGTTATATATCAACCACTACAAACTTTGTGAGACATTTCCATTTCTTCCACAAAGAAAGAAGAAGAGAAAAAGAAAAAAGTAAAGAACAGAATGAAAAACAACAGCAAGAATCCCCTACCTCTCCTTATATCCCCCTTGTATTGACATTTAGCTCTGGTATATTGGTATATGGCCTTTGTTAGAATTAATGAAGGTGTGAGATAGGGACCCTCTTTCTTTTTTTGTATATGGATATCAAGTTTTCTAAGGACCATTTTTTGAAGAGGATTTTCTGTTCCAGTTGAGTAAACTCGGCTGCCTTATTGAAAATCAATTGCCCATAGATGAGTGGGTATATTTCTGATCGCTCCATTCAATTCCGATGGTAAGTATATCTATCTTTAGGCCAGTACCATGCTTTTCTGACCACTGTAGCTTCATAGTATGCTTTAAAGTCAGGTAGCATGAAAACTCCCACTTTGTTTTGCTTTCTCAAGATATTTGTATTCAGGGCACCCTGCCCTTCCAAATAAAATTGACTACTGTTTTTTTCTATTTCTAAAAAGTAAGTTGTTGGAATTTTAATTGATATTACATCAAATCTACAAATCAATTTTGGTAGAACTGGCATCTTCAGTCTTCCAATCCATGAACACAGTATGTCCTTCTGTTTAGCTAGGTCTTCATTGATTTCTTTTAGCAATTTCTTGTAGTTTTCTGTGTATAATTTTTTGTTGCCTTGGTTAAATTTATTTCTAATATTTGATCACTTTTATTCCTATTGTAAATGGAATTTTTTATTGACTTCCTCCTCAGATTGCTCATCGCTAGTGTATAGAAACACTACTGATTTTGGCATGTTGATCCTGTATCACTACTGATTTTGGCATGTTGATCCTGTATCCTGCCACTTTACTACACTGATATATTAGCTCGAGTAGCTTTGCTGCAGATTTTTCAGGATTTTCTACAATGTCATGTGCAAACAGTGAATGTTTTACTTCTTCCTTTCCAATTTGGATGGCTTTTATTTATGTTTCTTGCTCCAGCTAGTACTTCTAGCACAATGATAAATAACAATGGTGTCAG
This sequence comes from Myrmecophaga tridactyla, assembly GCA_004026745.1. Taxonomy (NCBI): domain Eukaryota; kingdom Metazoa; phylum Chordata; class Mammalia; order Pilosa; family Myrmecophagidae; genus Myrmecophaga; species Myrmecophaga tridactyla. The sequence continues at coordinate 22,298 of PVIY010035487.1, forward strand.
TGGCATCTTGGTTTGTTTCTGATTTTAAAAGGAAAGCTTTCAGTCCTTTCCCACTGAGTATGATTTGGCTGTGTTTTTACCTGTCTTTCCTTTATCATGTTGAAGAAGTTTCCTTCTATTACTATACATTGAAGTGTTTTCATCAAGAAAGTATGCTGAATTTTGTCAAATATTTTTTCTGCATCCTTCAAGATGATCATGCGTTTTTCATCTTTGATTTGTTAATGTGGTTTATTATATTAATTGATTTTCTTGTATTGAACCAGCCTTGCATATATGGAATAAAACCCACCTAGTTGTGATATAGAATTATTTTAAAGTGCTGCTATATTCGAGTTGTGATTATTTTGTTGAGGATTTTGGCCTCTATATTCATTAAAGAGATTGGTCTGTAACTTTATTTTCTCATACTATCTTTTTCTGGCTTTCATTTTAGGGTGATGTTGGCTTCATAGAATGAGTTAAGTAGCTTTCCCTCCTCTTCAATTTTTTTGAAGAGTTTAAGTAGCATTGGCACTATCTCTTCCTTGAATGCTTGGTAGAAGTCATGTGTGAAATCACCTGGTACTGTGCTTTTCTTTTGGGGGAAGTTTTTTTAACAACTGGTTGAATTTCTTTACTTGTGATTGTTTTCTTGCAGTGCTGTATATTTTCTGAAGTCAGTGCTGGTTGTTCATACTTTTCTCAGAAGTGTACATTTCTTCTAAGTTGTCTATTTTGTTAGCAAATAGTTGTTCATAGTATCCTCTCATTAACTTCTTTATTTCTGTGGTAGCAGTAGTAATGTCCCCCCACCTCCCATTTCTGATTTTATTTATTGGCACCCTCTCTCTCTTTTTCTTTGTCAGGCTAGATAAGGGTCCACATATTTTATTGATTTTCTCAAAGAACCAACTTCTGGTTTTTGATTCTCTCTATGGTTTTTCATGTTCTCAATTTCATTTATTTCTGCTCTAATCTTTGTTACTTCTTTCCTTCTCTTTGCTTGGGGTTGTTGTTCTTTCTCTAGTTCCTCCAGGTGAACAGTTAATTCCTCAAGTTTTGCTCTTTCTTCTATTGTAATATTGTTGGTTAGGGCAATAAACTGCAAGAAGCAGTGCCTTTGTTGCATTCCATAAATTTTGATTTGCCTTAAGATAGTTCCTAAATTCTCTTGTAGTTTTGTCCTTGACCCACCGGTTGTTTTTACAGTATAAAAAAAGTATGTTTTTTAGTCTCCATATATTTGTGAAATTTCCAGCCTTCTGCCTTTTATTTATTTCAAACTTCACTCAATTATGCCTGAAAAAGTGTTTTATATAATTTCAATCTGTTTAAATTTATTTTACACCTGCTATGTAACCCAACATTTTATCTATTCTGGAGAATGATCCATGGGCACTTGAGAAAAATTTAAATCCTGCTGTTGTAGGGTGCAATGTTCTGTAAATGTCTGTTAAGTCTAGTTCTTTTATCGTGTTATTATAAATCTCTGTTTCCTCATTGACTATTTGTCTAGATGTTCAATCCATTCATGAGAGTGGTGTACTGAAGATTCCAACTATTATTGTAGAGGTTTATACTTCTCCCTTCGGTGCTGTCAGTGTTTTCCTTGTGTATTTTGGGGCACTTTAACTCAGTGCATAAATATTTATAATATTTATAAGTCTTCTTGGTGGATTACCCCTTTTGTTAATATATAATGCTCTTCTTTGTCTTTTTAAATTTTTTTTACATGTGAAGTCTAATTTGTCTGATATTTATATAGGTACCGCCACTCTTTTCTGGTTGTTATTTGCATGGAATGTCTTTTTCCAACCTTTAACTTTCAAACTATTTTTATCCTTGGGTCTAAAGTGAGTCTCCTGTAAACATGGATTCTGCTTTTTTTTTTTAAATCCATTCTTTCATTCTGTCTTTTGATTGGGGAGTTTAATCCATTAACATTTAATATGATTACTATAAAGGAAGTACTCTCTTCAACTATTTTGTCTTTTGGATTTTATAGGCCATATCCCATTTTTTCCCTCTCTTTACCCTATTAGTTACCCATACTGATAACAGTCATTTCTACCCTCTTCTCCAAAGCTCTCCTTCCCATTTTTACTTATCTGCCTCTAGCTCTCCCTTTAGCATGTCTGTAGAGGAGGTCTCTTGTTCACAAACTTGCTCAGTGTCTATCTTTAAATATTTTAAACTCTCCCTTATTTTTTTGCTTTCTTTTTTATTTTATTATTATTATTATTATTATTATTATTATTATTATTATTATTATTATTATTATTTTGCGTGTGCAGGTTCTTAGAACCCAACTCTCCCTCATTTTTGAAGGACCATTTTACTGGATAAAGAATTCTTGGCTGATAGTTTTTCTTGTTCAGTATCTTAAATATATCATCCCACTGCCTTCTTGCCTCTATGGTTTTGTCTGAGAAATCTGCATTTAATCTCAAGCTTCCCTTGTATGAGATGGAGCACTTTTTATTGCTGCTTTCAAATTCTCTCTTTGTAGCTTTATTTGATAATGTGATTAGTAAGTGCCTTAGAATATGTCTATTTGAATCTTTTCTGTTTGGGTTATGCTGTACTTCTTGGATCTGTAATTGTATGTCTTTCATAAAAGTTGAGAAATATCAGTGACTAGTTCCTCCATTATTCTTTCTGTCCCTTTTCCTTTCTCTTCTTCTTCTTGTATACTCATGTGCTTTATGTTGTCATATAGTTCCCTGAGACCCTGCTCATATTTTTCCATTCTTTTCCCTATCTGTTCTTTTTGTGGCAGAATTTCAGAAATTATGTCTTCTAGTTCACTAATACTTTCCTCTGCCTCTTCAAATCAGCTGTAGTATGTCTCTACTATGTTTTTCATCTCTTCCACTGTGCCTTTCATTTTCATAATTTCTGCAATTTGTTTTTTCGAGCTCTTCAAGTATTCTGTATGGACACCCAGTGCCTTCTTTATATCTTTTATCTCTTTTGCCACATTTTCCTTCAACTCATTGATTTGATTTAGAAGATTTGTTGGAACACCTTTAATTAGCTATTTCAACTCCTGTATCTCAGTTGAAGTGCTAGTTTGTTCCTTTGAGTGGGCCATGCTTCATGCTTCCTAGTTTGATTTATGATCTTTTGCTGGTTTCTAGGCATACGATTTTCTTGATTAGTTTATTCTGAAGGTCATTTTCTCTATTTTGCTTAGAGTTTTCTCACTGGCTTTTTTCTCTATCTGTTCCTTCTCTCTCTCACTGGCCAGTTCTCAGATTGTATCTGCGCCCCCTCCCCACCCGGTCCCAAAACCAGGCACCCACAGGGCCTGCCTCAGGGATGGGGGCTAGGCATGAGGCACCACAGCCAGGTCTCTGTGTGGAGGTAAAACAAGTCTGCTGGCTCTCAGCTGTGGTCTTTTTGGGTTTTTTTTGCCAGCCAGTAAGTAGGATGTAGGTTTGTTTTTGGAGACTGATTTAACAGTAGGGCCATTTGTATCCGTCAGCCAAAACAGGGCCAGGTTCCCATGCAGTGGTATAGGGCAGCTTCTATGGGTCTGGGATAGCATCTGGACAGGATCTGAAAAGCTCTATAATATTCCCTTGCACTGTCTGGTTTTCCCAGCAGATGGCACTGTTCAGTAGCATATTGTCCTCTGAAGGTGTTTTCTCTTCTGCCCAAGTTGCCTCTTGACCAGGCAGGGCAGGAACTGTGGGATTCCTGTGCCCTCACTTTGCCAACCAAAGTCAGACTCAACATGGAGCTGTGTCTCCCACTTTAAATGTGTAAGAAGACTCTCTTTAGCTTCCCCACTTTTCGGCTATGCCTGAGCAAGGATCAGGCTGCCCTCTGCCATTCCCTTCAAGGGTCGGGGAAGGGCTTTTGGGCTCAGCCTGGAAACACAGTCTCTGTCCATGTTTTCTCAGACTCTTTGTGCTTCACTGACCCGGGCCTTAAAACATCCTCCCCTGCCCCCCAGGTCTCCCA
>PVIY010035488.1:0-26242 GCA_004026745.1 Myrmecophaga tridactyla
CTTGGACTCTGGGGGAGCAAAGGAGAGAGTGATAACTTAAAGCTTGTGTTTCCTGGTCCTTCCTATTGTTTATTCTTGATGAGGTCAACAGTAAGTGCAAATGTGAGGATGAAGGGGCCAGGGTTGGGGCAGCTGGTGTCAGTGAATTGTCTCCATGTCCTGTTCTTTACCTGCTTCCTTCCTTTGGGAGATTAACAAGATTAACATCTCTAGTTTTAGGAAACTTAATATTCTCAAAACAGCCCAACCCACCTTCAGACTGTTCTAACTTAAAAACCCTTAGTCACTGAACTGAAAGCTGCCTGCCTGTGGCTTTCCAACCTTGAACTCTGCTCTGCTTTCTGAGACCACACAAGTTCCCGCTGTTAAGGAAAGTCTTGCAGGGCTGAGGAATTGGGGAACAGATACCCTTGGGTCTGCTCATCTCCAGGATGGACATGGTTACGTGCCCTTGGATGTCTTAGGCCTGGTCATCTCCCCAACCTGGACATTCCCTGTGACTCTCAATGTTGCTAAATGCTCAGTGCATCCAGCCAATGTCAAGATAGCGAAGCTGTATATTACAAGCTAAAGGGTTAGTAGTGCCTTGAAAGAATAATGAACCAAAAGTGAAAAGAACTAGCATCTCTGAAATGACCATAAAAATCACTGAAAAAACTGGATTCAATTTACATAGACTCTTAGAGAACTCAACTATGGGAATTAGCAGAGATCCGGAATAGGGGTGCTGGAGGGAGGGGATGTTATGGAGAAGACCCCAAGGGGCAGAGAAGTGCCTTCCCCACCACTTTGGTGACAACTCGATGACGTCACCCTTCTTCCTCTCTTTTAGAGACAAGTGTACTTATGTATGTACATATGAACATGTGTGAACACAGAAGATGCAGGTAGGACCCCGGGTCAAGCTGAACCTACTTACTATGAATTGCCTAGTAAATGGTGGTGTGCCTTGACCAAAGTCACATAAATAGAATTTGTACTCAGGTCTTTAGATTCCAAAGCCTGTGCTCTGTCTTCCACACCTCTCCTGTCATCAGCATCCAAAGATGAACCCCAGGAATGACCAGGTTGGGAAGGGACAGCAAGGGAGCATCCAAACACCCTATGAAGACAAGAAGTCAGGGGCCTACAAAATGTCCAAGCATCCAGAGGGAGGCAGGCATTGGTCCTCACCCTGTATGTGTGAGTGGCTTTGTGGTCCCCAAGCTGGGTCTCCACAAGATTCATGCATTGGGCTCTTATTCTGTGGCAGGCATGGTGCTAGATCCTGGAGATATGGTGGTGATCAAGATAAAGGCCCTCTTGTCCCCTAGTTTACATTCTCAGTGGGAAGAAAGAAAATAAATATGGACCAAATAAATCAATAATATAATTTCAGGTGGTGATAAATCTAGCAGAAAAGTAAAGCAGGATAAGGGCTGGGCACTGCTACTGTAGGGGGGTCAGGTGGGTCAGGGAAGGCTTCTCTGAGGTGGCTTTTGAGCAGAGATCAGCAGAAAAGCCTTCTGGAAAAGCCCCAGAGATTAGCCACACTCTGCTACTTGAAAAATTCTCTCTCCACAAGATGCCCTTCACCCTTCCCTCCTTCTCCCAGCAAATGAGACTCCACTGCTTCATAGAGAAGATAGAAGCTGTCAGGTAAGAAATTCCCAAAAGAGACCAGAAGAACTACCTACCCCGGCACTCCCTGCCTCTCTGCTTCCCTCTTATTATGGTAAATGAGGTATCTTGGGCCAGTCCAAGGCTAAACCCTTTGGATTCTGACCCTCCTCTCAGGCGCCTCACCCAACAGTCAACCCCTCTCTCACTCATATCACAGTCCTCACTCCCTCTCTTGGTTTCTTCCCATCTTTATTCAAAACACGCTCAAGTTTTTCCCACTTAAAGGTAAAGGGAAGTAAAAACTCCCTTGGTTCTACTGCCTCATCTAACACCCTATTACTCCCTTTCCTCCTGCTTTCATAACCTCACTTCTTAAAAGAGTTGTCTTCACATTTCCTCCCACTTGGATCCTCACCTCTCAAACACTGCTCTTGCCAAGGCGATCTGTGTCCTCCTTAATGTTAAGCCAGAGGACTTCCAGATGCTGTGACATTGTTGATACCTCCCTCCCTCTCTCTATTTCTTGAACTGCCTCCTGGATGTCCTTCACCTCTCCTGGTGGTGAATCCTCAGCAGTTCCTCACCTACTGTTTGTTCATCAAAGACAGATGCTCCCCCAAATCCTATCAATGGCCTCTTCTCACTCTACTCCTTCTCCCTATATCTTCTCACCCACTCCCATGGCTTCCTTTGACGTATACCTGCCAGTGAATTCCGAATTGACAGCTCATCTCAGCTCATCTTTCTCCTGAGCAACAAAAACATACATAGCACTGCCTTTATCTCTACATTGTGTTCTACAGTTCTCCCAGCATGCTCCCAGTATCTCCTCCTCCTCCTACACCTATTCCTAGGAACTATCATACACCTGAATAACAACCAGAACCTGGAATGGAGATTCCCCATGGTTTATGGAAATGTCCCTCCCTCCTGACTGGTCAACCAAGTGGCACTTACATTGGAATCAGCAAAGCAGAGCTAAAAGAGCCTGGTATAGCAATTTACATTAGGATGACCTCACCATGAGACCAGAAATCCCCCAAATCCAATGACAGGTGCTGCCAGTCCTATGCTTCCCCTCTCTGGATCTAAGATCCCCCCGTTTTTAATTTGTATAGCACAATTCATTCTTCCTAATTATGTAGCTCATGTGTACATCTACTCTTTTTAGATGACTTTACAAAATTGAGCTGTGATCCAGCTGTGCCAATGCCACCGTTTAACAAACTTCCAAAGGAATTCCTTTGTCCCCCTTTTCCTAGAGCACAAAGGGGACATCACTTCTGCTATGATGAAGGCCATGATGCATCCTTCTCCCCCCACCCCATGGCACAGGAACCCACTGCTTCTGCCTAGATCACTGCTTCAGCCACCACCCATGTCTCATGCTGCTTGTTTGTCTCTGCCGATCTATTCGCCACCCTGAAGCCAAAGTGATCTTTCTTAAACACGTATCTAACCTATCATTTCCTTACCAAAATCCCTTCAGTGGTTCCCCACTGACCTTAGAATAAAGTAAGATCTTTGCATGTGGCCTACAAGGACCTATCTGACCTGTTCTGATAATTCTCCAGTCTCATCCTCTCCACTCTATCTTCTTACTCACCACTTGAAAAGTACTGAGTTCCTAGCAGTACTTCTAGATACTCCAGGCCCATACTAGACCTCAAAAAGCAAATATTTATTGAACAAATAAATTCCTTAAATACTCAGTGCTCTTTCTAGCCTCTGTGCCTTTGCACAGGTTGCATTTTATGCCCTTCAGTCCCTTCTTCTATAGACTATGCTTCCGGATGCTTTAGAATTTGTCTCACCATAATCAGAAGGGCATGGTGCCTTTCTCTAGGCTCAAGAAGCTTTCACTTAATGCATGTGTGCTGCAGTTACCTGTCTTTCCTACAGATGCGTTCCTACAGGGTAGGGTCTTTGTCTTGTTCTTTATGTCTCAGTAAAGGGCAAAACCCAGTATGTTGATCAGACAAGGCATGTTGCTTGGGAAAGGAGGGGCTTTATCTGGCTCCCAAAGACTGGGTGGATTTAGGAGGGAGAGGATAAAGAAAGCAAATGCCTCATGGAGTTTTGTAGTAAGAATACCTCTATAAGGTTAACTAATGGACAGCAGCTTGTAAAGTACTTATACTTGATCTCATTTGATCCTCTTCTAATCCAGCAAAGTAAAGATCGTTATCTCTATTTGCTGATAAGGAAAGGGAAGGACAGAGAGGTGAGGTAATTTACCCAGTAGGGCAGAGTGAAGGCACATGATCAATATCTGCTGAACAGAAATGAGGCAGAGCCCAGACCAGGGCTCCTCATGGCACAGCACGAAGCCACGCACACTGTCCCCGTGATGGGCGGGGCCCAGGAAGAGGCCTCCTCAGTCTCACGGGAATCACCTTTCCTTGGGCTTGGAGCTGGCATTCTCCCCCAGACAAATACACATACATACACAGGTCAGATTTATCGGTCCCTCCCAGGAGTCCCAACCATAGGTCAGTAATGCAGCTGAGCACTTACTATGTACAAAGTCCTCCCTGGGCCTCACAATGGGATGAAGGGAACCCTAGAGAAATTGGACAGCCCCCTGCCTCCGGGGGACAATGTCTGAGAACTGAATGGTGTGGGTGACATGCAGATTTTACCAGGTCCTCCAAACCATAATTGGAGACCTAGAATGCAAAAATTAATCCTGGTGGACAGCCTTTACCCACTGCCAGCCCTTTGCCCACCTGTTCTCTCCCTGCCCTTCCTATTGTCATCACCAGGCCTAAGAAACAGGGCTCATAGTTATGTATTATGTACCGATCGTGTGCTGAATTGAAATGCAGGAGTCTTGGATGCAGCCTTGACTCGATTCCTGAGCTACTATGCAGAGTTAAGCAATAATATTGCCCTCTTTCAATCTCAGTTCCTCATCTTTATATTAGGAAAAATAATCCTCACCCTGCCCTACCCATGTCTCAAGTTTAGATATGCATCAGGTAAACAGCAGAGGTGTTTGTGGTTGCAATGGATCCTCAGGAAGCTCTGTGCCCAAAAGCAACCACCCCTCCCGCACTTGGCCGCCCTCCTGGTGCCAAGCAGCAGGCTCCTTAGATACTTGTATTGGGTCCAGGAAGCCAGAGCTAAGCTGTGTACCAGGCCCTCTCCACATTCTCAAGGTGTGGGGCAGGGGAGTTAGAGCAAGAAGGTAGCCAGCAGCTCTAATGGGAGGCAGAGGGGAGGAGTAACTTCCCTGTCCTAGACCAGTGCAATGGCTAAGGACAAACACAGCTTTAATGGAAACAGATAGAAGGGGAATGACACAGGGAAAAACGAATTGAAGTTCTCTATAAACACTTCTCATACACCATCAGAATCTGACATTAACCTTGCTGTGATCCATCCTCCTTTTGAACTTAACAATGCCTCTCCTAAACGCCCCCTGATCCTTCCCCCTGCCCTCGCCATCAGTCTCTCTTCTCTCTTCTCCTCTCTTACTCTCCAGCATGTGATTCTTTTTCATTCAGTGGTGCTTACTTGGTGCCAAGATTTGAGCTGGAACCTGAGGGGACAAGGATGAATCAGACCAGATCCCCATTCTCCAGGGAGTCATGGTCTGTAGAGAAGGCATACAAGTCAACAGGAGATAAGAACCCAATGGTACTTCTGGAACTATGAAGAGCTCCTGAAGTTATACTAAGTGGTCTCCACCACCTGAGGATGAACCAGAATCTGAACCCTGGAAGCTGGTGTGGCCCCTGAGCCAGCCATAGGCATGGCAGGGAGAACTTTTGGGGACACCAGCCTCTTGGATGCTCTGGGCAGCCTCTCACATAGCAGCAATCATCTCTGCCTTCACTTTCATTTCATGCCTTAAAAATAGAAATGTTTACACTGCACTGAACAAAAGCACCCTGATGAAGCACTAAACCAGATTACCCAACTGCAATGGACAATCCAGGTGTCTTCCCTTGGTACTATCCCAGGCCTTTATCAGAGCCATACCTAGACCTTGGGCCTCAGGATAATGGGAAAGAGAATGTGGGCTGCTTGCAGCCTAGTTTGAAGTGGCCCCTCTGAGGCCAGCTTGGGAGGCAAGAATGTGAGAGAGAGCCCAGTAGAAAGCTGAGTGGGGATCACGGCTCCCAAGACATCATCCCCTTTCCAACCACTAGGTTTCCACCTGCCCCCCATCCCCCAACCCATGTCCCAGAAGGGGGACATTAGGCTTGATTCTCTAAAGGAAGGGAGGCAGCTTTTTCCAAATCCTCTCCACCCCTCCCTCTCCCCCATGTACCTCGTGCGCATGCCCAAAAAGCCAGTGGGTGGGGGGCCCTGGGAAGCTGTCCAAAGCCCTGGCCAGTTTCTGTCTCCGCTGCAGCAGGCGGGCAATCTTGAGGAAGCCTAAGACCAAAGTGAGTCCAACAGCCCACAGGCCCAGGCGGTAGAGGTCCAGGGAGAGCAAGGCAGACACCATGGCTGGAGTTGCATCCAAACTGCCTCCAGCTGCCCCTGGGCTCCCTTATACATTGGACCCAGGCACCCTGCCAGCTCCAACCCCCAGCCACACCCTGTAGCCAGAAGCAGTCCTGACTGGTCTGAGCACCACGGGGCAGGGACAGCAGATCCCAAAGTCACAGCCAATAAAGTGGGGGAGCTTGGCTGACTTGTCCCAAATCGCAGGCAAAGAGAAACCAGGCAGTGGGCTTGAAAGAAACCAGGAAATGACTACCCTTCTTTGGTTTTTTTTGGAGGAGTAAACAGAAGGCAAGCTTTCGTATAATCATCAGCAAATGAATGCCTTTTCTTAAGCACCTTATGGGTACCAGGTACTCTCTGAACACTAGCTTCTTTAACTCAGACAACAGGAGGTTATAAAAATCCTTTATGCCCTTTTACCAGATAATGAAACTAAGGCTCAGCTTGCCTGTGCTTTGTTGCATGAAATCAGTCTGGATCCCGGAAAGAGCTTGCACTTATTCTAGGTCCAAGATGCTTTAGAATCCTCTTTTTTAAGTCATCTTCAGGGATAAGATGCTCAGAAGGAGATCCTAAGTCATAAAATGGCCAACTCCATTCCCAGGACTGGAGTTCAAACTTGAAACCAGTAAAATAGAATATTACTCTCAGGATGATGAGGAGGGATCATCAAATTCAATCCCTCCTGGATTGATTGACACGCCAAGGCCCAGAGCCTTGACAGCGGGGAGAACCTGTGTTTCTCCCTCTAGTCTTGGGTTGTATCTAGGCCAGGGTCCAAGCAGGAAACAATTCACTGCAGATGCGTCCAATGAAGAGACTTAAATGCAGGGCACATCTCAGAGGGGTGGCAAACTTAAGAGATCAGACAAGATATGAAGATACATCCAGAGACTAGAAACAGTGGAAAACCCACCGACACTCCAAGGACTGGGTCTGGCCCGGAGGTGGCAGTGGGCAAACCAACACACAAGTGGACTTGGAACTTGGATCACAGAACTCAGATCTAAGTTGCTAAGAAAATGGTAAGGTGCCATCATCACTCCTTGTCCCTACTGGCAGAAGAGAACAAGCCTCATCTTCCTCTACTAGGATAATGCCATACCCAGTCCTATACACAGGTAGTGAAGGTAAGAAGTAACTGTGACTAATAGGAACTCCAAATGTGTCATCTCCATTGGTCTTTCACAATTCCCAACATTCCACCTTTTGTACTTCATTTCACTGGGTCACAGCATTGAATGTCCCATTTAAAAATACAAGTCATCCTGGTCAGAGAGTAAGGGAAGAAAATGAGCTGTCATCAGCCTTCAATACTTTATGGTGAATTTGTTTATCACCATGATCCCAGCTTGACAGTATGATGCAGGGAGTGTTTGAGGCAGAACGTGAAGGGGCTCCCCACCTGATGAAGAAGCCATAGCTTCTGGCAAGGACCATGTAGGATTCACCTGGGAAGTAAATGTGGGCTAGCCTAGAAGGTAAGTGGTATAGTGGGCCTCTGTTGAATGCCTCCCCAACATTCATTTCCTGCTTCCCACTTGCAGTCAATACCATGAATTTGCTGGCTTTTGTGTTTAGTGGCTACTCAACTCCAACATGGGTCTGGGTTTATTTAAGACAGTGTGGATTCAGCATTCCCACCGTGATTGATTGTTTCAGGAACAGGCACATATCCAAAGTCAGTCAGTCAGGGCTAATGAGACTCAATTTCTGGTCTATAATTTAAGCTATCTGGAAACAGATCCTGTCATCAGTATTGAATTAGAACCTGGAAGCATGCAATCTCAGGAGCCATCAATGTAGGGAGAGGCTGAAAAGAATAGGTCCAACACTGAAGCAACTGAACTGAGAGATATACAGGGAGACAACAGACACTAGGCATGTAGTTTAAACTGCCGGATCAAACTTGGCCTGAAGATAGAAGTACCTTTGGATATCTCAATTTTGTGAGCCAATAAATCCCCTTTATTCTTTAAGTTCAGTTTGAATTGGGTTTTCTTTGCTTGAAACCAAAGGATTCCTAAGTGATGTGTTGAGAAAATCCCAGGAGAGTGGGAAAAGCTTGATGAAGTTGGACTGAAGTATTTTTATGGGGTTAACCTGGGACAAGCCGAATGGAATTAGCCTGGGAAGAGCCTGTTGGGTTTACTCTGGTATATTTTGAGCAGTGGGCTTGGCTGGAAAGAGGAGTCCAAAGTAGGATTAGCCTGGGTAGAGCTCCTGGAAAGGGGGGAAAGCAGCAATCTGGGTATAGAGAAGGTGAGGTGCATAGTTCTCAGGAGCAGCAAATATCTGAGATATCATGAAACTGAATTGAAGGAACTTGTCAGGAAACTGCAGTTTTGAGAGAATGGCTTGCACAGGGCCTCCACAGAGGGATAAAGATTCAACTTTGTCTTCTAGGTTGCAGAGAGCCATGGGAGGGTTCTGAAGGAGAGGGAGAAGGGCATCAGAGGTGTATTTCAGGAAGAGCATCCCTTCTGTGTGCATTCAGTGCTCTGGCCCAGCAGGGGTGGAAATCAGAAAGGAAGCCGATGTGCTGGTTCTGGTGGGAAGTGACAGTGCAAGAAGGGAGGAGGCAGAGGGGATGACCCTGGACTGGCCTGGTGTTGAAGGGAACAGGAGCCCAGCCTCTGTTGGCATCCAGGGAGAGGAAGGACAAGGAACAGAATGGACATTGCTTGTGGCCTCAGACTTCCTACACACATGATTTCTTGCCAGACACAAGGTCCATTGGCATATACCCTTCACCCAACTCCCTGGCTGAAATTTAGTAGCCATCCAGACTTCTAGGACAAAGGGTAATGCATCATGTGGCTAGAGTCAGAGGTTAGATAGTGACCAAGTTCCAGTTTCTGATCCTACCTTACCCCTGTGCACCTAGCTTTGCATTGTGAGTATGGGAAGCCAAAATGTGCCACCCTGAAGTTTCAACCCACAGGTCTTAGTTCTGCCCTCAAGGACCCATTAGAAAACCTCAACTGGGCTTAGCACTAACTCCCAACCCATGAGTTTGCTGGAACAGGCTGGCACTGATTTGCAAGAGTTGACTGTGGGCATTTCTCCCCAAAGCTTGGTTCAGTGACATCACCTTGGTAGCTGGAAATTGACCATGATGGGATTGTTTACACCATAGAAATTGGCAGATGCTACAAATCAAGGCTTTTTCTCCTTGGAAAGCCAGTCGTTAAGCATTTACAAGCATACTGTCCCAACTCCCAGGCTGTAAAGAAAGCAGCTCTCCTTGCCTAAGAGACCTCCATTATGCACAGACTTAGGACATAAGACTGGAAGATTCCTATTCAAAGCCATGTGAAAAGAAATCTCAGTTCTCTAGCATCTATTAACTGCCATTTGTCAGAGGAGGCTTGGAGCTGTGGGAGGAGGGCATGGAAGAGAAGGTGTGAAGGAGATGGGTTAGTGAGACTCTGCCTTTATCCAAGTCCTTCCCAATGACCCTTCTGCTCCAGGAGGCCCCCTGCACACCTTTCCTCAGATACAACAATTAGGCTTTAAATCTGCCACGTTAGTCAGCAGCTCTTCTCTGATAAGTTCATTTTCTCCCTTATGGCATGTACTTGTGTGCTTGTTCTTATCTTCAGATCCTCCCATTCAGCCTTAATCCAGACACTGAGTTTGTCTCTGCCCACATCTTACAGGGCTAAGCCAGATCAGAAAGACACAGCGCTCAGCAAACCCAAGATATGGTGTGAGAACGAAAGAATGAATCACACTTGAGGGCTATGCAGGCACAAGTCTTGCCAGAGTTGAAAGAACATTGCCAATATATGCTCACCACACTGCACTATTCTTAACCATGGCTCTGTAAATCTTCTAAGGAGGTTCCTTCTAAGGAGGTTCCACTCTCCACTTCCTCAGCACCTAATCACTGTTTGTTGAAAGCCATTGCTCTAGACACAAACCAACCTCTGAATCAGCCTCATCTTCCTCTCATCCCATCCTCCATCGGTTGCTCCAGCTGAGTTTGCAGGACTCTGCATGTAACATTGGGAGGGATGGCCACCACCCTTCCTAAACCTGGGGGTGTCTACTGAGCTCCAATGCAGATATAACCACTCTGCAGCCCCATCCTACCCCCCAAGCAGTTTGCATCCCTGACCTCTGTGCTCTTACAGAACCTGTCTCCCTGCTCATATAGCCTTCTTCATGGGGTTGTCACAAGGAACTTGAGATCATAACAATGCTCCAGAACCACTGTAAAATTGGTGAATATTTGAGGGGTGGTCTTCACAGCTACAGTCAGTGCCCAAAGCGGGGGGAGGGAGGAGCCAATAGTTCCCTACGCTGGCACCTGGGACTTTCTGATCTTTGTTGTCCATCCAGGTCCTTTCTCTAAAGCTACATTTGCTCATAAGTAATCCAATTAGCTTTGGCTGGGTAAAGTGTGAGATGGGGGTTGGGAATGTGGAATTGGAAGGAGGGCAGTTAGGAATGGGAGGCTAAGCAGAAATCAGGTATTCTGCAGGCTCTGTCATGAGTAGTTTCTGGAGTTACCCATCTCAAGAGGTGGCTCTGTCACAAGGACCGCTAACTAGGAATGCAGTGGGATGGAGTAGGATGTGTATCAAAATCCCTGTTCTTTCAGGGACACTAGGACCCAACCATTTTGCCTGGTATTATGTAACACATTATACAATTGTGTGTGCAACCGTGCACTGTGTAAAACTCTAAAGGAAATGGTAAGAAATGCATTTCTGGGAAAGGTGGGTAAAGTCTTAGCAAATGGGAGGAAGGAGAAGGTGAGAGGACAAAACAGAGGCTGCGTCACAGGACAAACAAAACTCAGCACACCTGAGTTACATGTCTGGGCTTGAGAAGGTAAACATCGAAGAGATTTCCTTCCTCTGCTCACACAAGGAGAGAAGCCTGGAGAGGCGTCACTTCTCTCCTACCAGCCACCAACCTGACTAACTTATTTATCAATGTATATGTGTCAGATATGATGCTAGTACTTGAAATAAAATGATAAACAAGACAGACAAATTGCTCACATTCTGACACGGTTCTGAAAAAAAAGGAAAAAAAAGATTCCTTACATTCCCAAGAGCCCAGGTTAAAAAAACTCAGGCATTCTCCTGCATGTGAGGTAACCTTGTTCCTGGGAAGATTGCTTCTGTGTAAGCCTAATAATATGAAGACCCTTGGACAGGAGTCAGAAAACATGGGTAGTGGTGTGCCCAGGGCTCATTCGGTGATCTCAGGTGGACCCTGCTGCTTTTAGTGCCTCAGATCCCAATGTGTCAGGGAAGCAGATGGTGTCTAGAAAGTGAATCCCAGTGTGCACACTATGGTGCATTGGCTGAGGCAAACTTTATGCCCCGTCTCATATCCTCTAGCCCCCTTTTTGCTCTGACCATTGCTGCAGTAGCCAGCTGCACGTGTAGCTACTGATGCCTCACTTCGTAACTCTTGCTTTCTGCCCTAGCACTTCCCTGTCACTGCCAAACGGGATGTCTGTGGGAGCCTGCTCAACCACTGACACACAGGTACACACCTGGTAGGGCCAGCGAGTTGACAGTCCTGGGGCAACCCTTGACCAACGGAGAGTAGGAGCTAATGGATATATACTTCCCTCCTACATGCCCCAGGCAGGCAATTCTGAGGCATATTCTACAGCTTGGTTCCTCAGAGGGTCCCCAGACTGAGCCCCACTTGCCTGCAGAGTTAACAGCTCAATTACACATCTTAAATAAGCTTTGCCTCCTTCCCTGTTCACTCTTCCAGGCTTCCCACTCCATTCCTCAGGATCACTACCTATAAGCAAGCCCTTCCCTCAGGCTCTGCTTTTGGGGGAAGTGAAGCTAAGGTGTATGGTTATATAACCGTGCTCACAGAGATGCTGGGGTGACAGATGAGAAGGCTGGGGCCAAGAGTTACATGCCAATACTAAATGCATGTGCTAATCTCATTTTATTACACTGATCAGCTTGGTCTGAGTGAGCAGCTCCTACAGACTCGTCCTGCAGAAACCTGAAACCTGCAAACGCCATGCGAACACCCAGATTCCCAGTTTATTAGTTTCCTCGGGCTGCCGTAACAAAATACCAGAAACTGGGTGGCTTAACCCAGAAATCTCTCCTCTCCCAGTTCTGAAGGCTAGAAGTCTGAAATTTAAGGTGTCAGCAGGGCCATGCTCACTCTAAGGCTCTAGGGGAGGAAGGATTCTTCCCCACTTCTTCTTAGATTCTGGTGGCCAACGGCAATACTCCAATCTCTGCCTCCACTATCACGTGGCATTCTCACAGTGTGTCAGTGCATCTTCACCTGAACTCCTTATAAGGACATCAGTGATTAGATTTAAGACCCACCTAGATTCATCCTAACTTAATTACATCTGCAAAGTCCCAAATAAGGTTGGATTCCAGGTGCCTGGGGTTAGGACTTCAACATATCTTTTTAGGGGACACAATTCCACTCGTAATGCCCCAAATGCCAAGGAAAGAGACCTGAGTATTTCTCAATTGCTCAGGCCCATAGTGGGAAGGGGTGTGTTTGGCACATCAGAGAAAACTCTATCTGACATTCTGAAAAGACCTATTTCCTTGTCTCACCCTTTCCTTCTCTTTTTTCCTTCTTTCCCACCACCACCAAGAAAGATGACTCAGCACTTTTCATGTCCCCACCAGGGGACAGCTAGACCAGCTGAAAGAATCCACATTGGTTCAGTAAGTGCTTGTTGAATTAAATTAAGAGAAAAAATGTTAACAAAAAGGATGGCTTCTTTCTAATGAATTTTAATCTCAGGGAGATAAGAGCCAGGAATTGGTTAGTCTTAATAACATGCTACAACTGCAACAAAACACATTTAGAACTGCAGACTTTGGATGTTTTCTTAAACATCATCTTGGTTGGGTCTCACAAAATCCTCTGAGTTCCTTAGGGAGGAAGCCTACTTCCTGTCTCACCAGTCACTGAGAGGTTAAAACATGAAGAAATACTCCAAATCCATGGATGAGAAGACTCAGGACCACAAAGATGCCGCTTCTTCTGAAATTGATATGTAAATTCAATGCCCTACCAAAGAAAATCCCAAAAGGAATTTTCAAGAGACTTAATGAGCTGATCCTAAAATTCTCATGGAAGAATAAAGGGCTAAGTATAGGCAAGAGAATTTGAAAAGAACAAGGGTGAACTTGCCCCCATAGGCCATCAAGACTTATTTTAAAAGTATAAAAAGTGTGATAATGGCATGACAGAACAGAAACCTTAAAAACAAATACATCTATATTGGAACTTTGTATATGACAAAGTTAGCATTACAAATCAATGGGGAAAATGAAACATTCAATAGGTCGTGCTTTGACAATTGACTGTCCTCATGGAAATGGGGAAAATTAGATCTCTATCTCATATAACAAACAAAAATTCCAAATGGATTAAAGACCTGAACATTAAACTAAAATTTTTTTTTAATTTTTAGAAGAGTATTAAACCATAAAGGGAAAGACTAATAAATTTTACTGTATTAAAATGTGAAATTT
Organism: Myrmecophaga tridactyla; assembly: GCA_004026745.1. Lineage (NCBI taxonomy): Eukaryota > Metazoa > Chordata > Mammalia > Pilosa > Myrmecophagidae > Myrmecophaga > Myrmecophaga tridactyla. Next base: position 13,569 of record PVIY010035488.1, read on the forward strand.
GTGTATTTCAAATCATATTTAACCAAAATTAAAAGAGACGTCACAGATTGAATCAGATATTTGCAAGGCAGATAAGTGACATGGGATTAATATCCAAAAGATAAAAAGATCTTCTGCAAATAATAAGCAAAAGGCAAATGCCCCAATGGAAAAATGGGCAAAAGATCTGAAAAGGCAATTCACAGAAGAAGATATCTCAATGGCCACATATGGAAAAATGTTCAAGCTTGCTAGAAATCAGGGAACTGAAAATTTAATTCACGATAAGATCCAATTTCATATCCTTAGCAAAATTTTCAAGTTTGATAATACCAAGTGTTGGTGAGGATATGGAGAAATGGAATCCTTCCTATATTTCTATTAAGAATAAGTTGGGAAGCAATATGGTAGTGATCAGTAAAGTTGCAGAAGCACTTACTTAACCACCCAGCAATTCTACTTTTAAACACACACATAACTCCCACAGTTGCCCAAATAGACCATACAAGGATATTCCTTGCTCATAATTACAAAAAATAAAATAAAATACGAATAAAAGTGGAAATGAACTAACTTTCCATCTCCAGGAAAATAGGCATATAAACTGAATAATCCATAAAATGGAATACCATATGGCAATTAAAGTAACTCAACCACAGCTACATATAACATTATGGATAAATCTCAAAAACAAAGGTGAGTGAGAAAAAAAAGTAAGTTTCAAAGGAAATAACCATTATGTAAAATTTTGAAACACAAAAAACATGTCATACACACATGTACCCCAAATGTAGAAAAAATATAAAAACACAAATAGAAACAATTTATGCTAATTTCATATTAGACCTCCACAGGAATAGGGAGGGAGGAGAGTCAATCAGGGTAGGATTTTAGCTGTACCTAAAACTTAATTGCTTTTTAAAAAGAGAGAGGGCAAACAAATAGGGCAAAATGATTACATCTGTTAAGTCTGGGAGGGCAGACTTAGGTTTCTGTTTTGTAGCTTTTTGGTTTTTTTTTTTTTGGCATGGGCAGCCTCAGGGAATCGAACCTGGATCTCCAGCTGGGCAGGCGAGAATTCTTGCCCCTGAGCCACGTCGTACCACCCTGTTTTATTGCTTTTTGTACAGTATTTTCTATTTGTTTCAAAAGTTAAATTTAAAATGCCTCGTTGGTGAGAGCAATATCTGCACTGACTCCACGGCAAGGGTTGGAGCAGTGTCAGGAACAGCCTTCGCTGGGACATAACATGGCGCCAGGTTTCAGCAACACCAGAGACAGTGAGGACATGGTCTCCTGACTTCTGGTGGCTCTTATGGTGGAGGACTCATATGAGCTAAGCACAACCATAACCGGTCTTTTGACCCCAGGAAGCTCCTGGAGATTTCTTGAGATAATTACAGTAGTAGAAACACCAGCAAGGAGCAAAGAACATTCTGAGGTTGGACACATGGTGGCTCCAGCCATCTTACTGGAATATTATAAGGAGAACTAAAGGAAATAGTGCCACTTCCATTTTGAGTGGAAATTGCTGGAAGACCCCATATCTGATTTTAGGGTCCTAGACTAAGAAACACTGTCTCTGGCTGAGGAAATCCTGGGCAGAGCTAGGAGTAGAGCTCAGAGTCCTGACTCCCAGCTGATCCACTGCTGCCATCTCAGCAAATTTCCAGCATTCCACAGTTCCCAGCATCAAGGAAGGTTCTGGTTTGGTAGAGGGTAGGAATGTTACCTGGAGATACCACATACAACTCTGGCTGTGCATTGAGAACAGCTCTTTGCCATGAAACCCCTAAGGCCTCCTTCAAAATCTGACATCCCTCTCTTCAATCTGCTCCGCATCCAGGAGCACACAGGAAAACACCCCTAAACCTCACCCCTTAGCTCTTTGGCCTGTGGTCAATTTTCATGCCCTATCATCTGAACCCCAGAGCTCAGAGCTGAAAAACTTAGAGTTAACTCCCTCAATTACAGCTAAGTCTCAGAGAGGAAAGAGACTTGACCAACAAGTCACTGGTGGAGCTGGGAACTGCATTATCTAGAGTTATATATTCTCTGAGACTGAAAGTCTCTGGCTTTGAAGCTAGAAGTTCTAAGGGGAAATTAGGCTGTCAAGGGAGGAATGAGGTTGAGTTACCTGGTGAATGGAGCCCAAGGTGGGTAGACAGGTCTCACTGAATGGGGTCCCCAGTAACTGAAAGTTGCCAGAAGGTCCTGAGCTTTGTGGACCAGAGGGTGGGAGTACTAGGTGTAAACTCCAGCATCTTCTCTAATTCTCTGGGTCTTCCCAGAGGATACAACCTGGAACCCAAGGGCTTAAGAAATCTTCAGCTCCAACAAGGCAATGGAGAGGAGAGGGCGGTGGGGAGTGAAGACAGTACCTTAGCCAGCTCACCCAGTTGGCAACACCCTTTGACCTTATCTTTTACTCCAGTATATCCATGTTACTCATATGTGATAAGGGAGATATAACCTTTCCCTCCAAGAGCACCAGATGGCTGTCCTCCCTCTCATTCCTTTTGCTGGCTCCTTCCTATTCGTATTAGTTATCTATTGCTGCATGTGCTGATTTGAAAAGCCATGTTCTTTAACCCTCATTCAGTTTTGCTGGGTGAGATCTTTCCTGCTGTTTCCATGGAGATGTGATCCACCCAAATGTGGGTAGTAACTTTTGATTCGTTGGTTTCCATGGAGATGAATCTGCACCTATTCAAGATGGGATTACTTATTGGAGTTCTTTAAGAGGGAACCATTTTGGAAAAAGCTTTAGTGATGACAAAGCCCACACAGCCTGAGATCTTTGGAGAAGCAGAAGGAAAACGCCCACAGGGAAGCTTTGTGAAATGAGGAGAGAAAACTAGAAGATGTCAGCATATACTTTCCCAGCTGAGAGAAGTGTCCAGAAGCCAGGGAACCCAGCAGACACCAGTGACATGACTTCCCAGTTGACAGAGGTGTTTCAGATGTTATCAGCCTTTCTTGAGTGAAGGTAACCTCTTGTTGGGGCCTTAACTTGGAAATTTTAATGGCCTTGGAACTATAAACTTGTAAGTTAATAAATTTCCCCTTGTAAAATTTTCCCCTTGTAAAATTCCCCTTTAACAAACTAAAACACCGCATAACAAATTACCCCAAAACTTAACATCTAAAAACAACAAACATTATTTCACATAGTTTCTGAGAGTCAGGATTTGGGGAGCAGTTTAGCTGAGCGACTCTGGCTCAGGTCTCTAATGAAGTTATGTTCAAGCTCTCTGACGAGACTGCAATCATCTGAAGGGATTGGAGGATCCGCTTCAAGTTAACTCAGTGGTTGTTGGCAGGAGGCTTTAGTTCCTCCCCTCGGGGCTGCTCAGAACAAGGCAGCTGGCTTTCCCAAAGCAAGTGATCCAAGAAAGAGAGAGTGCAAGACAGAGTGACCAGGGCGGCTGCCGTGGCTCAGCAGGCAGAGCTCTGACCTGCCGTGCTGGAGGTCTGGAGTTCGATCCCTGGTGCCTCCTGCCCATATGCAAATTAAAAAAAAAGACAGAGTGACCAAAAAGAAAGCCACAGTGTCTTTTATAATCCAATCTCAGAGGTGTCATATCATTACTTCTGCCATATTCTACTGGACACAAAGAGGACCCTGATACAATACGAAAGGGAATTATACATGGGTATAAATCCCAGGAGGCATGGAGTATTGGAGGTTATATTAACACAGAAGAAATCACAGGTTTTAAAGACTGATTGGAGGTGGAAGATGAAAAAAAGGAATCAGGAATATTTCCTAGATTACTGATTTTAGCACCTGTGTGGATAGCGATGCTATTCACTGAGAGAGAGAAGCCTGGAAGAAAAGAAAGTTCGGGGAGGAAACTAAGGAAAAAGGAAAGGGGTGGGAGATTATAAGAAAGAGTTGGATGTAGGAACTTGACATATCTGTGGGCCTATCCCAGTGGAGATACACATTAGACAAGTCTTTAACACAAGAGAGAGTCTGGATCAACCATAAAGTCTTGCGAACTTTATCAGTTCAGATGTGAGAAAAATCAGAGGCACTCTGGGATCCAGATAGCAAGAATTAGTGGTCAGTCTCATCAGTATGCTGCTACTAGGATGAATCACGTCTAGTGGTTTCAGACTAAATGGGTCATCTGCAAATTCGGATTTGAAGAAGAGCACACTTGATTGGTCTAGCTGGAGTCACATTCTCACTCCTTCACCAGGAATGCAGGCATCTTGGTAGACAGTTCCACCAAGACCCTATCTGATAAGAGAATGAGTGATGCATGCAGAAAACCAGAAGGGGGAATGGAAGCTGATCAAGAAGAACCAGGATTGTGTCCTTCAGAATGGTTAGGACCCTGAGGATTTTGTACATAGAGTAAGAGAGCAGAGAAAGAGAAGCAGAAAAACGTCTTCTAATGTTTCCCATGCTCATCAGACATTTCATGCCCTCAAAGTTCACTCATATGCACTGGAGCTCTGCTTGCACCTGAGAACATGGGAGGCCTATTTCTCCATAGTTTCTGAAGGAGGCATTGAAAATTGCAGCTGCAGTTTCTTCCTCTCAAGAGTTTGGTTTTCATCATTTTGCATCACTTGGTGTTCTTTTATGATGTTGTCCCATCTCCCAACAGACTGGCACCCTCCCCTTTCAGACAATGGGGAAGTCACCCTAGGAGATTCTAGGGTGACCCTTGGGTCATCCCCAGCCATCTACTCCTGAACACACATTTGCATCCCAACTCCAGAGCACTTGGGCCTACATTGCTTTGCCTTATGTCATACTAATTGGGAAAGGCACATATAATTGAAGGAGGCACAGCCGTCCTTCAGGAAAGGGCAAACTGCTCCCTCTGGGACTCAAGCTTGGAGGGAAGAGATGGGACGGGAGACAAAATAGCTTGATTCCTTGGCTTCCGCCACCAGCCATTCCCCTCCTCCTTTCTAGTTGGTCTTATTTCTGAAGAATTAACAGTTGGATTAAGGGCACCCACACCCAAACTCATCACAATCCATTCAGCTCAGAGATTTGTCAGGTGGCTTGCTCTCTGTGCAGCCCAGAATCATGAATAATGGGGGATAGAGAAGATGGGAGACAGGAAAGAGAAGCTCACAGGATTTTCAGGCCTGGCACAGTGTGGTCCCTACAGACTTAAATTTCAGTGTCCACAACACTGGGCTGGAACTCAAAAAAGATTTCCTTGTTTTAATGTTTCCCCTGGTTGAATTCTGCCTTGGCTTGTACTGAGTGAAGCCTGCCTCAATCTTGTTCCTGTGTTGATGATAATCCATATCTCTCCCATCCTGTAATACCTATAGGTGAATTTCTGAACTATTTTCCAGAATTTTACAATTGTCTCTGGTATAGATCATCTTAATGGGTTTAACCCTTCTCTCTGGCTTCTCATGACCTCACTGAGACCACATTCAGTTACCATCACACTGACTCTCCCAGCTTTGGACACATTTTCCACGTGCTTATTAAGGGCAGAGAACAGAGATCTGTGATGACCTCCTGCCTCACCTGAACTCTGGACTAGCCTCTCTACTAAGCCACATGTATCCATTCCACATAAAGACTCCTATTCAGGACAGAAAAGATGGAAGGAAATTGAGGAGCTTCTGCCTTCCTCTTTCTGCTTTATGAAGCACATTCTATCCCCTCTGTTCTGGACATATCTTACCCAGTCCTGTTGCAAACATGGCATCGAGGCTCCTGATGACTTATTAGCCTTCTGGGTCCATTCTGCTCTATCCCATTGTCAACTCCTTAAATGGACCTAGCCCACCCAAGCAGAACTGTGGTGATAAAGCCCACCCTCCTTAGCTTGCTCCTCTCATGCTCATCATTCCTGATTCCTCCATTCTTCTCATTTTGACTCCTGTACCTCTTTGATGGACGATTCCATCCATCATCCATGTTTAGATACAGCATCCCAGCTGGACCTTCTAGGATACAGCTCAAGTAATCTGACCTCCAGCAACTCCTGGAACAGCTCAGAAGAAAGGCCAACTGTCCCCACCTCAGGACATCTGCCTTTACCACAAACTGCAACTGCAATCTTGGCTTCTTCACTGTAGTAAGAACCTCTCTCAGCATTTTATTCTCTTTCTCAAACTCAAAAGTGATCATGGAACTTTCAATACAGTCACAGATGACTCTCAGAACACCAGAGCAGAGGAAGCATACCCAAGGCCAGGTCACAGAAGGTGGATACGCCTCAGAATAATGTATCTACCAAAATTTTCTCAAACAAAGCAAAACCTCCCCATCAACCACCTCACCCAGCATGGCCTCTTCTGCCTTACAATTCAGCCTCATCTCACCTCCAAACATTTTTCCAGGGAATAGTGTAAATCATCTGATACACAAGACTGACTTTTTCTCTGCCCCTTCTTATAAGCTCATTCCAGCTGCCTCTGTGCATTTGAGCATGCGGTTGCCTCTCCCTTTCTGCTCCCCTTTATATCTTACTCATCCTTTGGGACCCAGCTACAGGGACACCTCCTCCCCCAGGACTGCCCAGATCCTCCTTTATTGGATAATTGAGTCAGAAGTACATAATCCTACATGGACTTGCTCAATGAGCATGAAATGGGAATTTTTAATAAATGCCTTTTTTACCCAGATGAATGATATATTTGTAACTTTTATTGAAGAAATGCTCAAATGCATACTTCAGATGAATGCTGAAGTATTTATGAATGAAGTAACATGTTTAATACAGCTTACCTGCAAATGGTTTAGCAAACATAAAAACATATATTTATGTATAATACATATGTATACTGTATATAGATTTAATGCATGTGTATAATATATAATATGTGTGGTACATGTGTAATAATACATATATGTGTGTAGAACTGTGTATATATGTATATATGTGTATATGTTTATGTGTGTGTATTTGTATGTATGTGTCTGTGTCTGTGTGTATACACACACACACACACACACACACACACATATATATATAGTGAGAGAGAGAGTTAACAGGGGTCCTCTGAAAAGCAGATATGAAGACAAGATTAAATATGTAGGATTTTTATTAGGAGAAATGCCTGTGTGCAAAAATAAGGATGAAACCTAAGAGGCTAGGAGAGCCATCAGACTGTGATGCAAGACTGACCCTAAGTGAAGGAGGAAGTAAGGTAGGGTGGAAATATCTAAGACTTCCATATAGTCTAAGGAAAGTTCATCTAGGAACCAAAGTTGGACATCAGACAAGCACAAAGTCTCCCTGGAACAGGCTTGCCTCAGTATTCCTGCCATATCAGCCAGTGGTTGGGATCAGCCCATGGGAAGAGACCTTGGGGCAAACATGGTATATTTCAGAGTGTAGCAGGACTCTTGGTCAGTTGTACTTTCAGTAACTGGAGGTCTGAAAAGTACATTCTCATCGCTGCCACAGAGAAAGCAAATATAGTGAAGTATTAGTTACTGAATCGAGACTATATGTATACTCATTATACTATGCTTTAAACTTTTCTGTAAGTTTGAAATTTTTCATAATAAAAGATTAAGGGGAAAAGAGAAAAAAAATTTCAAGTATTTACTATTTGTTAGTCTGAGACATAAAAAATCTGCACCATTTATTTAAGAATTTCCTAGAAACTACCCTCCTCCCAAGAATTCAGCTGGAAAAATTGTTTGTCTCAAACCTAGTGCTAGGGAAAAATTTCTAAAATGTCCACAGAGAATTTGTAATCACAAGCTTGAGACAGCAGCCCAAATTTACTTGGGTGACTGAAGTACTTCAAACAAAGAATGTAGTTTAGAGACGCCTTGGATTTGTAGTCCTCACCCCACCCCAACTCCAACCCCAGCCCATAGCAAAAGCAAATGCAAATCCTATTAGGTGAAACCTATATTCAGCATAGACCTCAAAGAATTCCCACAGGAAAAAAAAATCTATGAAAATAAAAGCAACTCTATACAAAACTCACAGAATACAAAAGGAAATAAGATACCATGAGCAAAAGCCAAAAGAAACAATAGATAGTAGAATCAGACCCACAGAGATTTCAGATATTGTATTTATCAGAGGCAATTTATAAAGTATGTTGACAAGCCTAAAGAAATTTTTTAGAGATTAAAACTATAAGGATCAAGAAACTAACAAATATCAAAGTATATTTGAAGAGGAACCAAAGATGTCTTTTAGAAATGAGAAAAATTCAAATTGAAATTAAAAAATTAAGTGATAATTTCAATAACAGATTAAACAAAACCAAAGAAAAATTATAAACTAGGTGTGAGTTTTCAGAACTGATAAAAGACAACAATCTTCAAAATCAAAAACTTAATGAGTTCTAAGTGGAATAAATCTCAACACATCATAGTGAATCTGCAGAACAAAAAGAAAAAGATGATCTCCAATAAAGGAAGAGCAAGTAGACCAACGACTTCCTTATCAATAGCAGCAATGAAGCCAGAAGATGTAGCATAATATTTCTAGAGTTTTAGAGAATTGACCTGCCAGCCTAGATTTGTATACCCGGAAAAATTATCTTTCAAGAATGAGGAACTAAAGATATTTTCAGACAAAAATTGAAAGTTTGTCACTAATAGACCCTCACTGAAGAAGTCTAAGGCTATACTTTAAAATTAAGGAAAGTAGATTACAGAAGGAAAGTCTGAGTTGCAACAGTGAATAAAGAAAGAGGCAAATATGTGGATACATTCAAATAAACATTGACTGTATATGGCAACAATGATAATGTCTGGTGGGATGGAAAAAAAAAGATAGAACTAAGGGCGGCTGCCGTGGCTCAGCAGGCAGAGCTCTGACCTGCCGTGCTGGAGGTCTGGAGTTCGATCCCTGGTGCCTCCTGCCCATATGCAAATTAAAAAAAGAAAAAAAAGATAGAACTAAGATAACTGATAGTAATATAGGTGGGGGGACTGCAGGGAGGATCAGAGTTAGTGTTTGAAGGTCCTTGAATTATTTCAGAGGGTATAAAAATATTATTTTTACTTTAATTTTAGACTTTGATATGTGAAGTATGCATGATAAAATTTCTAGGATAGAGTAGGCCACAGTGGCTCAACTGACAGAGAGTTCTTGCTTGCCATGCTGGTGACCCAGGTTCAATTCCCAGTGCCTGCCCATGCCAAAAAAAAAAAAAAGAAAAAGAAAAAAAATTCTAAGATAGCCATGTAAGAATAGAATTTAATAACTTTTAAACCAGTAGGTAAAAAATAGAAAAATACTCCATCAATCCAAAAGAACGCAAGAGAAGAGAGAAAAAGAAATATAGAAAAAAATGGGGCAAGTAGAACTCACAAAATAAAATGGAAGAAAGATGGTGTAGACCTTGGTGAGTGGGCTAGGGGAGGGAAAGAGGGCACTGTTGAAAGGGGAGGGAGTGGGAACAGTGGTACATATGTACACTGAAGACATTTTTGGTGACAATGTCCAAGGAGCAGCTTGGGTGTTTTAGCCCAATAATCTCCAATAGCCTCCCACCAATGCATCCTTCAGAAATGCAATTTAAGTAAAAGCAAAGCACTTGCTATACAAATGTAGTAGACAAATCCTCTAGGCATCTTCAAAACACACCGCTTATTTACTTACTCCAAAACCTACCACTTATTTACTTATTCCAACCAGAGTTCTTGTGAAGATTAGACGCCATGACATTTGTGCATGCATGGAAAGAAGGGGTTCTATGTACATTCTTGGACCTTTCATCGGGTTTCTCCTGAGCCATAGGGCAAGGTTGAGCCACTACAGGGATTCATAAAAAATGCAACAGGCTTGGTTCAGACCCAGTGGGTAGAAAACTCTTCAACATACAACGTTACCTAGAGATGGTGAAGGACAAGGAGCTCACGGTTACAGAACTCTTCCCATACTAAGCCCATTACACAACCAGCTTGCCAGGCAGTTACCTCTAAACTATGAGATAGCAAGTTTTTTGTCACTGGAAGTGAGCAAGCAGGGGCTGGGGCTCCCATTGGTGGGGGAGAGGAAGAAGGACTGAACCTATGCCCTCAGAGACCCCTTCCTCTCTAGTTCTGGGAGACTGGCTCCAGTTTAGTAAAACAGGCCAGATGGTGGGCCAATTTCCAGCAAGAAGCAAGGATTGCTAGGGCAGGTGCAAGCTGAGGCAAGTGGTCAAGTTACCTGGCTCAGGCTATAGTAATGCCATCCTGTAGAGCCTACCTGTGGCAGTTCAGGCCATTAGACAGTACTTAGGCCTAGGACGACTTCCAAGGAAACTCTAATAGCTTGCTGAGTGCCTTGGTCTTATCTCCAGTCCTTTACTTGTTATTATTGTTATCTTATGTTAATGGTTTATAACACTGAACTGTGTAATCTATAACTTTGCTGTAACCAGATGCTTGTTTATTATTTATAGCCTGTCATTTATAGCTCTCATTTATAGCCAGAGTGTTCTTACCTCAACTACCTTTTATCAATTTTAAAGGGCTTATTGAGTGCCTGCTTTTACATACCTTATTAACTTTAACCGAAACATAACCAATCAATATATGACATCACTATTTCTCCCTCCCTTTGTTTGAACCCCATAAAAAAAAAAACCTAACTCTTTAAACTCAGGGAAATAGATTTGAGGTTTTATTTCCTCCTGTCTCCTTTCTTGGCTACCCTGCAATAAAAACTATTTTGTTGAAATCCTGGTGTCAAAGCATTGACATCTGTGCACATCTGGTAAGAAGCCCTTGCTTGGTAACAAGATCTTCTGATTCTGAGACCAGAGTTAGGCCTACAAAATCTAGAATAAGGTTTGGTTCCCCTCCCAGGGGCCACACCTCACTTACAGCTGCCAAATTATTTGCTCACTAATCCTATTGTACACTATGTGCCTTGAGCCTAAGGTCAGAAACAGACTCCAGGCCTGGGAGTGCTGCCCACCCCACCTCCCAGCTCCCTCTGCCAAAGGCAGCCACTCCAGAGGGCCACTCTGCCATCCTGTCCAGGCAGGTCTGGGCTACAGGTTGAACCAACAGCCCAAGAGTTAGGCTGGGGCAACCTGTGGGGCACTACAAAAGATCTGCATCAGAAATATCTGGGGGAGGGTCTTGGCTCAGTGTGGGGGCCTGGATATGATTTGGAGAGGCAGCTAGAAAGCCAAGATCTGGAGGATGAGTAAAGAGATAGCCAGACAGAGAGATGCATGTGGAGGGCATTATAGGAAGAGGAAGGAACAACAAAAGCAAAGATTTGGAGATAAAGGAGAGAAAAAGAAATTCAGAAGCCTGCAAGTTCATGGCAGCTATAATCAAAGTGCCATGAGATGCAAGTTTAAGGAGAAGAGGTAAAGGAAGTAGAATGCGGGACCGAGGTCAGAAATTCTTCTTATATAAGGAAGAGAATGGCACAGAACACTTCAGGTGGGAGAATGGAATGAACAAATAACAGGAGAGGGAGTAGACAGGAAACTATCTGAATCACAGCACTGCCCTACCCTGAACCTTCAGATGGCTCAGCATCTCTTACCCTTGGAATGGAAGCCAAAACTTTTGCCTCCCATGCTTTGCACAGGCTGATTCCTGCAGACCACCTAGTGTCCCTAATACTTACACTGTAGTCTCTCCTCATCTCCTGCTCATCACGACCAGGACAACCTCTGCAGCTCTGCTTGTGCCATTTTCTCTGCCTGAAATGCGCTCCCTGCTCAAGTGTCACTTTCCCTGGGAAGCCTTCCATGACCCCCCCCCCCACCAGCAGAAAGTCCCTCCCTTCTCTCTAACTCCCTACAGTTCTGGCCTCTAGCAGAGCTCTATTTTATAATTATATGATTGTTTGATAATTATCTAACAGGAAGGGGAAAACATTATTTTTAAAAGTCCTCTGCAGTCTGGGCCAATTGGCTTAAGAAGAGAGTGGAATTGTTCTTAGAGGATGTTTCTTTTGGTAGAGAAAGACTGTAGAAGGCGAGTTCCAGGAAGATGGTGGAACAGGCTAGGTCAAGTTCACCTCTGCCCCAAGGAACAGCTTGAGAAAGGATGGGAAGGCAACTGGGACAGTGATTCCAGGGTGTAAGTGACCTAGGAGGGTCTTCTATACCACATAGGGAGGCCCTGGTTGCTGAAGTTGAAGAACTGAGATGCAGAGAACCTGAGACCGTCCAGCTGGTACAAACAGCCTAACGTGTCCCTTTCCAAATGGAAGGCTGAAGCCCTCAGAAGTGCACAGACGGGGATATGGGGACAAGGAAGCCAAGCTGCATTCCTTGAACATGTTACACTCAGGCACGTGCCCCTGCCCTGCGACCTGTGAACCCTCACACCCAAGCACCCAAACCTCGTCACCCACTCACCTGCACTGCAAGCACCCCTGACCCACGCGTACAGGCCACGCACGTGCACGCCAGCCCCAGCCTGACCCACTTCTCCTGCAAACCCACACACCCATGACCCCCCACCATCCCTCCCTGCCTAGTGCAGGTAGTCATCTGCGCATCCAGGCTGTGGGCAACCGGACCACACCCGCCCCCAGCCTATACAGTAGCTCAACCCCCATCAGCATCCGACCCTCCCAGATCCTGGGGATGCTGATCTGTGCATCCCCAACCCATGCAGGCGCAACCCTGTCTGCCACCCTTGACCTCTGCGCATGCACACCATAGCCCTGCCCCCCAGACCTTCGCACGTACATAGGTACAACCCCCCACATCCAAGCACTGGCCTCTTGACCCCTGTACCCCAAACCCCTGCCCTGCACACGTGCACA
>PVIY010035489.1:0-26252 GCA_004026745.1 Myrmecophaga tridactyla
AGTTGACTGAGTTGCAAAAACAGAGAGACCAGAAAAATAAGAAGGAAAAGAAAGATCTGGAAATTGGGAACCAATTGTAGGACAAAAAGGGGGAAGGTTTACTAGGAAAATGAGTCTAGTTGTTGTTGCTTAAGTTTGTCAAGTTGCTCACTAGTGTAGTTAAATAATCTTTAGTGAAGCATTTTTTTTATTCATTTGGATACTTCTGTACAACTCTCAGATGAACAATTTTGCTCAAGTGACATGTCCTCCAAAATGGCCACTGATGACCTAACTCATCCCTGATGAAATCATGCCACTGAGAAAGATATATGCAAGAATTATATTTTAATGAGAATACTTATAAGAAGCAGGAAATTGTACCTGGGGGAGGAGAGGATTTAGAGTTATTCAACCCCAGGATAGTTAAATGAGCCTATCTAAATGTACTTTTTATGTACCTATTGTATGTGTCAGATACCTAACACAACAGGTGACCTCCCCATTTGCAGATCTCACAATCTATGCCAACCAGTAATGTGGACACTAGAGAGAATACTCTCTCTGGATAAAACCAGTTCTGAGAACAAAATCATGATAGAATGACCACTTTGTCTTGTGTTATTAATGGCCCACAACATTTATCCCTGTAGACGCTGTCCTAGTGAGTCTTTCAGGCTGCTTTGAACAACAGGCTTATAGGGCCTATGCTTGTGTTGTACTCTGTGAAATCACATGACAAATCAGTAACACAAAGAACAGGAAAGAGGGAAGAAAATGAATGGCTTAATTCCATAAAAGATGCAAACAAATAGGAACCAAAACCCAAGTTCCAAACTCAGAATAAATAGCTGAGGAATTCTTCACAGGGAACACAGTTCAAACATGGTGCTAACTTCCCATATCAGCACAAGAGATGTCTCTATGTGCTGCACCTGGTGGAAGACAGCTGCCCATGACAATAAGCAGTGCAGAGCAGCTTTCAGTGGAGCATCAAAAAAAAAAAAATAACTGGAAATAGAGGAAAAATGCTCAAATGTGAACAAAACCTTTCTATTCAAATCTTGCTATGCCATCACTTACATTTGGAAGAAATTTAAGGGCAGACAGGGACATGGGAAAGCATTATTATGGAAAAGAGGAAGACTTCAGGCATGCCTTGATTGGATGCTGTGGGCATAGGGAAACCGGGAGCAAGTTAAATAGAAGTAAGACATCCTCTGTGAAAAGTTATGGGAGCATATTTTGCTTTCTTCTATTAGTCCCAAGTTAGAAGTAGAGGCAACAATTAGGAAAGTTGTCAGTTATTCATTAAATTCTTGCTATTTGGACCTATTTTTTACAGGGATTGTTGTTTTATAATTGAGAAATCAGGATTTAAGGGATGATTCTGAATACTGAATCATTGTACACATATTTCTTTTTGTTTTCTGGTATATTGGGGAAGACAGAGGGAAATAATTGAAATCTCTGAATTACAATTCACCTGACTTGATCTCCAATAATAATTGTATAGCCTTTATCTTTGGCCCTTGTGATTATAAAAACCTTGTGACCAACTTTTACAGTGCACTTTTATCCAGTTTTTCAACTTTACAGTCTTGTAATAACTGAATACAACCCCGAATGTTTATTAATGGAGGATCTTGGATAAGCCCAGAACTAACCCATCTTAAGCTGAAACTTATCTTGAAAACCAAGACTGGATCTAACCAAAGTGGCTTCTATGATATGCACAGTGGCTTAGATTTTTACCTATGTCACATATACATCATTCTGCCATTTTCTTACATATGATCTCTGACTAAACATGTAATCAATCTGTTCATGGTCAATAATTAGATCATTGCTAATGACATCATCTGGGTCCACTGTGCTCACTATCCTAAACCTTGTCCATCCTTTTCTCCAATAAAACTATCAGAATTATTGCAGTTCAGGAGACAGATCCTGAGCCTATAGGCCATCTACTCTCTGACTATGTGCCTAGTGATAAACTCATCCTCTCAAAATCCTAGTAGCTCAAGAATTGGCTATTGAGCATATCAGGCAAAAGAATACATGACTTTTGCCTGGTAACAATTTTAGTTTACAGGATATTTATTTTCTATAGTGGCCAGCATCTATACCAAATATTACAAGTTGTAGATCAGAAGTTTCTGGTCTATTTATGCCGTTAATGGCTCAAGGTGTCTTGGTCTCTCTCATTTCTATATTCAGTCTCTCAAATCTTAAGATATGAGATATAAACTTATAAGTCTGACATGGATTAGTACTTAATTTGTCTTAAACCCAGTTTCCTTATCTTGGCAACATAATCCATCTTATATTGCAACAAAACAGTATATGTGGTGAACTATAATTAACTAAAGCTGCAAGAAATTTCCTGCAATATCTCCCACATGTTTATAGTCATCTAAATTTCATTATATGTTCACTCTGTTCAAATTGTGGTATCCAATATTTGAACTGAATAAGGTATACATTTTGAGTTTATTCATAGGATTATTATAGAAAATAAAAAGAAATGTACAAAAATGCCAAGGGATATAGAAAAGGAGACATCAAAATTTTTAAGCTCTGGTGGTCTTCATGAGTGACATAATAGTGTGAATTATGAATACTAATTTATACTTACTTATACAAGTAGTAATATGAAAATATTCATGCACATGACCCAAATAAAGACATTAACATTGGTAATAAAGGGAAGGCCAGTGGAAATTTTATTTTATTTTATTTTCTGGATGCCCCAGATAGTCAAGTTGGAAACAACAGCTCTGGTGAAGACTCCTCATTGCACAGATAAGCAAAGTAATGCCGAGAGTAGTGAAATGATTTGCATGATTATTCATATGTTAATTGATTTAAAAATACTTTGAATAACCTACCTTTTTGAGTATAAGAAGAACAAATAAAGTCAAGGACTATAAAAACATTAAGAGGAACAAGGCTGATAAAAGAGTCAGTATGTGTTATTGTTGGAGTCTGACATACTACAAGGAGGTGTGGAGTATTTCTCTATAATGAGGTGATTTCAGAACCAAAGTTTGAAATAAGGGATGCAACATGACACTATGATTTCCATTTATTAACCCATTTTTAAAAATGTGCAGACATTTGGGTAACCCTCCACCAGAAGAAGAGAAAAAATATTCTGAAATGAAAATTGAATAAAACCAAGGAAGGCTAGCAGAAGTAAATTAAGTAGGGCAGAGACACTAGAAGGCATATTTCAAATTAAGGAGTTGGTTCTAGAAAATGTAAGCTTCAGAAAATACTGTTACAACCAAATATGGTGACTGAGAGTGGAGTAACATTTTGGAAGGTAACACCTGAATGACACTCAAGAAATTCAAAATTGTATTGAACTGGGCTTATCTCTAAGTGTTAGTTCTATGCTAAGAAAATATGTTAGGGCCATCAAAAGAACATGAGAGAGATTAATTGAGCATGAAACTGGATAAAACACCTTAACCTATCTAAACCTATGATCCATTCTAAACTTTCTAATAGAATGCCCATCATATTTAAACATGGGGGCATAAAGGATTACAATTAAACTCTGTATAGTGATATTTCAAGTGCAAACATATAAATGGGACCAAATAATATTATAAAAGTTAATAACACTGGAGTATAAAAAGCAATATGTCAAGCAAATGAATAATCTAAAGTTTCTAATAATGTAAAAGAAAATTTTAAAAAAGGGGCTAAAGGGTCAAGAAAATTAAATATGCCAGAAACTAGATGGATAAACATCAGGAAGATATGAAAACATGAGTCACAGCACTCAGAATTAAACTCAAAATAAAGCAAATAGAAAAATTCAGTAAATGTGAGAGTGATTGTTCACCATAGAAGGCATAGTTAAGAAAGAAAAAAAGAAAAGGGCAGATATGAAGAAAAATCTATTTGAAATGTGGGAGAGAATTAATAAGTTGGGAGAAGCAGATAGAACTAAATGCTAAATTATAATTTTTAAAATGTTACAAACATGACTCATACAAATAAAAAATGAGTACATGGCAAAAATTTATTCACTGTATCATTGATAAGAGAATCAGTGAGATAATAAGAGAGATTCAAAGATCATTTAAACACCTTATTATACAAGGTACAAGAAAATAAATGTTTCCTTGTAAATTTTTACAAATGATAATATAAATAGAGACAAGTGCATACATCAAGATGGTAAATGCATTTTCATGAAGTGAAAATATTCCTGTAAACAGGATCAATATTAAGAAGCAGAATCTTACCATCACTTCAAAAGATTTCTTTTGCTCTTTTCTACTCAGGATTGGGAATATGTTTATCTAGGAATGGTCTATGGAAATTTTTTTTGTCTAATGGCTTGGATGAAACTCAAGCAGAGCTAACATGGATTTTTAGAATTTTATATGACTAGATACACTGCCAGGTTGGACAAAAAGATACAGAGACAGGACAAATGAAGAAAAATTGACTTAAAGGACAGGAAAAAGGAATCAGAGTTCTCAACTGAGTAGATCACCTTGGGCCAAGTATTTGTGTAGGACAGGATTTCTGAATCAGTGCTTCAAGGTGACAGGCCTTTTGCCACAGTTCTTGGAAGATTTGGATGTCTTTCCAGATATATATGGAGAGTTCAATTACCACTCAAAACAGATGGGTGTGTTCTACACTGCAGACTCCACACCATCATTCCAATGATTAGAGAGGGTGGAACCTAGGCTCTATTGTTTATAGAGAGCAGGACCACTGTCCAGGTGCTTAGAAAAGGTAGAGCTGCCTCTCAAGCAGGCTCAAAAGACAAAAAAAATGTCCTATAGATGACTTCCTCACCTTGAAATCTAAAACACTTTGCCCTACCAGATTTCAAACTTGCCTGGGAAATTTGATCCATTATCTTTCCAATTTCTCTCCACTGGAATGCCTATATATATAGATATATCTTAGGCTTCTTCCATTACTTCATTTTAGAGTAAGATAATTAGTACTCTAGTTTTCCCAGATTCACAAGTGAAAAAGGAATTTTGCCCAAGGATGGCTCACATTCACAACTGACTTTGATGAAACTTTGGACTTAGCATTTTACTGAAATGACTTAAGGAATTTGGGAAGTTGGGATGAGTGAATGCATTTTGCACATGGGAATGATATGCATTTTTGTGCTTCAGAGTGTGGACTGTGGTGATTGGATTACGTGCCCCAATTTAAATGTACTTTAAACCTTAATCCTCGTCCCTATAGGTGTAAATATATTTGTACATAAACTGTTTTACATATTTTATTTTAGTATAAGATGTGGTCCAAATGAATGAGTGCTGGTCTTATTGAATATTACTAGAGATTTTAGAAAAAGAAGACACTGGAAGCCGCGTTTGAACAAGCCCACATAGGAAGAAGCCAGAAGTCTGCAGAAATAAGAATATTGAATCCTTGGAAAGAGAGAAATAACTCCTTGTGGAAGGAAGCAGAAATATAAGAGATACAAGCCTAGGAATTCCAAAGATTGCAAGCAAGACAAAACTAGAATTCCATAGACTTTGGGGGATAAAGCAAGCTTTGATGATAATTTTTAAAAATTTTTATTGTTATTTATTATTATTTGTTTATTTATTAATTTGTTCATTTATTTTACATGGGGAGGCACTGGGAATCCAACTGTGTTTCCACATGATGATATCTTGAATTTGGATCTTTACCTTCAAAATAAAGTGCTGTTAAATTCTTGTTATTTATGCCAATCATCTTATGATATTTCTCATAGAAATCTTACAATCTAAGAAGGTTCATGACAGAACTACATCATATACATTAAGAGATTTGTTATAGAAATTGGGTCACAATATTTCTACAAGGAATGCCAAGTCTGAATTCTGTGGGGCAGGCTGTGATTGGAAATTCCATGAAGGTGAAGTTGAATTTTTCCCATAGAAGCTGGATGGGTGAGGTAGAAGCAGAAATTTCTGACTCCTGAAATTCTTACATACAGGTTTTAAGACTTCTGACTGATTGGATGGTGTGATGGCCCTCATTGCTTTCAGTAATCCCTTTTGTTGATTATAGATGCCATGGGTTGTAGATGCAATAAACTGATTATAATTGCAAATCTATCTATGAAAAATCTTCACAGTGTCAATCAGGTCTCTGTTAGCTTTACCCAAAAACTGGACACTGTAACTGTCCAAGTTGAAATGTGAATTTCAAAATCAAAGCCCATGGCTTATTAACTTGGCACTCATACACATCTATTTAAACCATATTTAATTCTCAAATAAAGACACTAACATAGTCATATTTCTGCCTAACATTATCCAATTGTCCTGCATACAACAGAACATGTACTAGCCCTTACTCCAAAAGAGGATGCAAGTCCTTGAGTGATATTCACTCTTATCCTGTAACTGTAGTACTAAGATGTAAACTTAATACAATTTCTGTTTTATGATAAAGGGGTTAAGAGGGAGAAGAAAACAGAGATATTTGCTACATATATATGTGTTTGTGTAGATGGAATCATACATATATATACACATAAATATATAAATATAGCTATACATATAACTATCAACAATTACAGTCTGTTTCTGCAACTGGTCACGTGGCCATAGCTGGTATAACCACCTTCAACTAGTACCCATACCCCTTACCTTCAAAAAGTGTCTCAGCAGACTATGGTCCTTTCCTTGGCAGGTGATGCAAACCATCATTCCTGTAGGACCTGATCCAATACTGGTCCTGACTGGGTTGAGTTGTTATATTATTCTAATGTCTTTAATCCTAGGGCATGATAATCCTAAGAGACACCCTAAGAGATCTCCTATATTCTTGATGCATTGTTCCTTACCACCTTTAGCAGTTCAGTTTCACCTTGGTAAGAAGGGTCAATCTCTCCAGCCAGTAGAGTAACTCTCATTTAGCCAATTGATTCAGAAGCATAAAGAGACAAAAATGAATAGCTGGCCGTCCAATATTTAAGTTCAATGGAACCATTGCTGTGAACACTTGTTGTTGTTGTGGGGTACACCAAAAGAGAGACCACATAATTCAAAGAAATCTGCAAGCCAATTTGGAGTCTTTAATAGCTGGCTGGCAACTGCCTCAGAAATCCCCAAGAAGGAGGATTCAGAGAGCAGCCCCAAGAGGTTCTCAAGCGGGGCTTATAAAGGCAAAACCCACAAACTTAGCCACAGAAGCAGGAAAAGGGCATTATCTTTTTAGAGTCACATCTTGGTTTGCAGCTGTAAGCAAGCAAGCTTATCTACAGAAGCAGGGAAATGCCATTAGCTCTTGCACAATACATCCCATTCCTTTAGTTTCTTAACAATGATTGTTGTTCAATTTTTAACTCTTGGGAACTTTCTGCCCTGGGTCTTGTGACTCTGGATACTTTCTTCTTGCTAGGACCTGATTTATTGCTCCTGACTCCCCACAGTTGTGTCTCCTGGTAGATGCTCCTCCCTTTGAATACCTCTAGGCCAGCAGAGCATAAGGTCAAAGGGACAAGAAGAAAAAACTTTACTAGTGGATTATATGGGTAGTAGTGCCTGGGGCCACTCCCATTTTTACCTTGTGATTCTTGAAACCATAAATCCTGGTTATGGGAGAAACAATGGTGCATTAGTTAGGGTTCACTAGAGAAAGAGAATCGACAGGAAGCACTCACAAATGTAAAATTTATAAGTGTCTAATGTAACTGTGGGTACGCAGAGTCCAAAGTCTGTAGGGCAGGCTGTGAAGCTGATGGTTCCAATGGAGGGTCTGAATGAACTCCACAGGAGAGGCTCAGCAGCCAAAGTAGGAAGGAAGAGAGCCTGCCTCTCCTGAATGCTGCTTAAAAGACTTCTAGTGATTAGATTAAGCATCACTCATTGCAGAAGACATTCCCCTTGGCTGATTATAAATGGAATCAGCTGTGGATGCAGCTGACATGATCATGATTTAATTCTATGAAATGTCCTCATCACAACAAACAGGCAACATTTGCCCAACCAGAAAACAGATACCACCACTTGGCCAAGTTGGCACATGAATCTGACCATGAAAAATACTACAGACTGGACACTGAGTTAGAGAAACTACAGCCCCCAATGAATGTTTATTCAGTTCTGCAAAGTATTTCACCACTGATGAGAACTTGATTGAGTCTTCAACTGGCGATTCTACAGTTCTACCAATCTATATGATTCAAGATGATAGAGAACATGGTAAAGTCAGTGAATCCTATAAGCATGGGCCTAATGGCCACACCTCATTTGTTGCAAAGTGATTTCCTTGAGCAGAAACAAAGCTTGCTGAATACCATGATGTTAAATAGCATACTCTATATACCCACAAGTATTTAGAAGCACTGTGTGTAAACAAGTCATATCAGTGTCCAGAACAAATGTCTACTGCAATAAGGAAAGACTGTGCTTTCATGGTGAAAGTGGTCCTTGGCAATTAACTAGCCACAAAGTAGTAGTTTGATCACCTCTTGGAATAGTGCCATGTTGGGCAGTGAATGCTTTTTTCTACCACTGACAGACTGGGCACTCAGCAATGTTTGTAACCAAGTTGACATTGGTGAGTAGAAGTCCAAGTTGCTGAGGCCCTGCTTAGCCTCTATACCTCCCAGCATGAGCACTTTATTGTTTAACCTATTGGACAATGAGGTAATGTCCAAGAAAAATGGCCAAATGTTAACCATAAAGCAGATCTTCATACTGCTTGATTATAAAATCTTCCATGGCTAGAGACAATGTCTTATAAGCGTTCACTGGGACACAATGATTTTTGCCCATATAGAAAGTTCTATCCACATGCCTCTTACTGAGACAACTTAGTTTTTGATTTCCTAATAATGTTGCTCTCAACCACTGAATATCCAAGCAAACCATTGGGCAAAGCCCATGAATGTGTATCTGAATGCATCACGAGACATTTCTCCTTTTAAGAAAAATAAGCAACCAGGTACACTACTTGAGATTTTTCCCACTTGATAGATTTCCCTCCACCACTGTCCTTGATGAATCTCCAGGGAAGGGGCTTTGGTGTTCTAAGTATCCACTTTTTTGTCCGTACATTGTGAATAAACCTCTGTATGAAAGGCCTAATTTTTCTCTTCCTGAACAGAACTCCCTAAAAAAATATACCTGTGGGCAAGAAAGAGAAGATAACATCGTAAGGATTGAGGACATAGACATTTCAACCACTTCTTCAGTAACTAACTTGTACCTTCATGGTCTAATAGGGCTAGATCTCATATGAATCACTTTCCATTTGATAAAGGAATGCAGCTGTGCACACCCAACTGAATGGCTTAGTGGGTCAGACAACACCCATATCATGATGGGAATCTCAGGTCTCATGTTAATTAGGTGGCCCATGGTTAAGTATTTTGTCTCTACTAAGGCTCAGTAGCACAGCAAAACTGTTTCTCAAAAGGAAAGTAGTATTCTGCAAAGAATGGCAAGTTTTGCTCCAAATTATCATGTGTCTATGCTGTGTTTCTTATAAGGAGGCCTGACAAGGGCTCTAAGGAGCATCTTTATTTGCCAATGACACTTAAAACACCATTTGATATGCTGGATAATTATGGCCCCAGTGGAACAGTATGGACCTATTACCGAGTCTCCTCTTGTTCCAATCCACTCAAAACTAGTAGCTTTTTCACTTTTCTAGTTTGCTAGCTGCTGGAATGCAACACACCAGAGAAAGATTGGCGTTTAATAAGAGGGGATTTATTTTGTTAGTTCTTCAGAGGAAAGGCAGCTAACTTTCATCTGAGGTTCTTTTTTTATGTGGGAAGGCTCAGGATGATCTCTGCTGGCCCTCTCTCCAGGTCCCTGGGTTCTAACAACTTTCCCTGGGATGTTTTCTTTCTGCATCTCCAAAGGCCTGGGCTGAGCTGCAAGTGCTGAGATGAGGTATGCTGAGCTGTTTGCGTTGTGCTACATTGACCTCTCTCATTTAAGTACCAGTCAATTAAATCAAACATCATTCATTGAAACAGGTATGCCTCCTAGTTGACTTCAGATGTAATTAGCAACAGATGAGGTTCACATATCATTAGTTCATGTCCACAGCAGCATAACCAGGCACCTTCACCTGGCCAAGTTGACAACTGAATCTAACTACCACATGTCCACCCTTTGTCAACTTGGCAACTACTTGCATCACTTTAAACAATATTAAGGTGCAAAACATTCTTTTCTAGCTCTGGACCTATGAATCTCAAAACAAATTATCTGGAGCCAATATGCAAAGGAGGACAGTCACAGGATCCATAGGGAGAAACTGTAAGGAAAACCTGCAGGGTAAACACCATTGAATGTGAAAGTCTGAAAGTCATTTATCCCTCAGCTTTAGAAAGTGGCAGCCCCACCCTTTTCAAGGGCCTATACAGCGGCCAGCTTCTTTCCAAATCAACCTCAGGAAACATTGAAGAGACCACCATTTTCTTGGCTCCACTCTCTGCAGGCATCAGGGTCATCCCTGGGCTCTCTGCCATTTCTGGGGTACATGCTCAACCCCTCCACGTGGTGGCAGCCAGGCTCTCCCCAGTCCCCCAAGGAGCATGCTGCATCTTCTCCAAGTTCCAAGGCTGCATGGCTCTTCCACTGCAATGGGGTGGGAAACTCACCCTCACCCTTCAGGGTAAACTCACCCTCTCCATGTGTATGGGTGGGTCCACTCTCCTGGCTGAGGTTTCTTGGCATCAGACCTGATCTTCCATGGTTCTCACTCTGCAAACTCCAATTTTTCCCTTTTGTGTCCACCTTTGTCCAGGTTGGCAGTAGTTCTGTTTACACCAACAGTCTCTTGAAGCACACCAGGACTTCTCCATCATTCTCTTCACGGTTCTTCCAAAATCTTCCCCTTAACCATTCAAAACACCATTTCAGCATATCTGGTATTTGAAAACCACAGCAGCACCCCACTACCATAAATGGGCCAAAGTTGTCCACCCAAATGTAAATACATTGCTTACAATATCCCCAGAGAGCAATTAAGCATGTTCCTTTTTTTGGTTATAGAAGGAGCCAGATGCAACAGCTTATCTCATTACCTTATAACTTAAAAGGGATATCTTGACATTGCCTTCTCCACCGGATGCCTAGAAATTTCACTGATGTTGAAGGACCCTGAATTTTTGCTGAATTTATTGCTTATTCTCTGACGTGTAAATGGCTTACAGATAAGCCTAAAGTAGTTGCTACTTCTTGTTGTCTAGGTCCATCAAAGTTATGGACAGTGTGATATCTTTTGGAAGGGTAATTCAATTAAAGTTCCTAAAAACTAGATTGTGACATAGGTTTGTAAATTTCCTATATGTGTGATGAAGGAAAGTGAAATGGTTTTGTGAGTTGAATGAAAACTAATATGTACTGAAAAAAAGTATTTCCCAAATTCACAACTGTGGATGTGTTAATTCGTTAAAACAGTAATTTACCTTAAAGAACATTTTCAGTTAGAATAACAAACTTGGTTATTCTAGTTTATGAGAATCTACTGTCATCTTCCAAGATCCATCTGTTTTCTACATAGGATGTATAGGAGTGTTGAATAGGAATTTGATAGGATCACCACCCCAGCATCCTTCAAGCCTTGATGGCAACACTCGTCTTCCCATAAAAGTGCAAATCTATTTCTGATATTTATTTAGTTCCATTCATCAAGATATGTATTTTTTCAACAATAACACACTCTTCTTTATTTTAGTTTTTGATACATCTTAAAATAAGATTGAGTCCTCTAAGTTTATTCTTCTTTTCATGTTTTTACTATCTTTGTCCTTACTCTTTTCATTTCTTACTGTCTTGTAAAATCAGCTTATCAATTTATGCAAAGAAAATCCATGCTTGAATTTTAATTGGGTTGAATTTAATTAATAGATCAATTATTCACAGTTTAGCACCCTACCAATTTTATATTTCCTCATTTTATTTAGATTCCATGACCTACTTTACCTATCCTTTAAATTAGAACCTCTTGGTGTGGTACCCAGGCATCAATTTTGTTTTCAAAATTATTTTAAATTTTCTTATGTTTATAGCAAGATACCATTCTGTGGATTAGTATATGGCATCCCCAAGGCGAGGAGAGACCTCACCAAACCAAAATATGTGACTCTATCGGACTTCTTTTATTCTAATGTTCTATAACATAGAATATTACAGTTGTCTACTACACAACTCTCCCATTAATACTTCTTATTCATGAGTTTATTTCTTCTATGAGATTCACAATGAGCTTAAAATATCTATTATTCTACTTGGAAGTATACCACTTTAATATTAAATAAGAAGCTTAGTAAAGTTTATTAAATAATTATAAATTATGTCATAATTTATGTTTTTACATCATTTTATTACATATGTAGCAATGCAATTTTTGAGAAATTCGAGAGGTAATAGTCCCAGAAAGAGGAAACTGTACTTCAGAAAATTTAAGTTATGAACATAATGTCACATCTAATTGGTGTCAGAGGTAGAACTATGTACTTTAATCCAATGTCAAATGTTTTTTACACTCAGTGATCACTTTTTTAAAGTCAAAACCAAGATGCATTCATTTATTAATTTTTATTATTTATTTATTTTTGTTCCAGAAACTTTCACTTGTCTATTGTGGAAAAGAAAATCTCATCCTGTTGTTTTTCTGTTGTTGAAGACAGTTGTTGTGTTTTCTCCTTGTACATCTCATAAGGACTTCCGGACTATTTTAACAAACTGCCATAAATATCACAATGCATAATATTCACAACATATTATAATTGAGTGACTAGTTCAATTCCAGAGGTAAGAGGAATGATTTTTCATCACTTTCACAATACTTTAGAAACTACATTCCTGAATCTTAAAGGAAAACATGGACTTTAAAATGTAAATTTGAGATGGTGTGTACAAACTTACTCAGAGTTGTATTCAAATGCAACCACATGACTTCCAGGGAACATATTGTGGAAAATAGGAAAGTTTTTATATACTGGCCAAAAGAATTGTAAATCAGAGATGCAAACCAGAAATATGCATTATTATCCTGATGGGAAATAAAGTATTAGAAGAATTAGATTAAAGAATTTATTTAAATATTAGAGAAGTTATTAAAGAGAGAGAAAGTTAATTTTCAAACATCCATTAAGCATATGCCACTTTGATACCACAACTTTTTTCTAAAGGCTTATAACTTATAAAAATTTCCGGGTATTTTCAGTTTTATAAAAGTTCAAGTAGTTGAGGTTACTGTTTGTGTTGTTTCTAAGTGGTAAAGGATTCCAGAGTATTGCATGTCAAAATGAAATTTTATATATAGCCATGTAGCCTAATGTTTGGAATTGAGAAATCTGGACTTGAATCCTGGTTGTGATGATAACTATTTGTATGACCTTGGTAAATTATGCATCCAGCTTTACATGAATTTTATCGTGACTAAAGAGGAGCTAAAGTATTTAGTTTGTAGACTGCTATTTTGATGATATATTTGTAGACTGCACTTTTGATTTTATAAAACAATATCCACAAAATTCTTAATGCTAGTAGCTATTTAATATGTGGTAGCTGCTACCATAAATTTCTTTCGTCTCAAGTTTAATGTTTGCAAAACTGTTCTGAAGGATGCTTGCTATTTTGTATTTTCAGACTATATAAGAGTTGAGGAAATGTTTCTATTTGAGCCTTTCAATGTATTTATTTGCCTAGTACTGCCACAATGCATTATACCAGGAATGTAATGGCTTGTAAAAACGGAATTTAAGTTACAGGTTTACAGTTTTAATACCATAAAAATGTCCAAACTAAGGCATCTAGAGAAAGATACATTTACTCAAGAAAGATCAATATCTATCACATATATCAGAAGGTATGTGGCTGGTGTATCCTGGTACTTGCTGCCAGTTCAGTGGCTTCCACCTTCTGATGTCAGTGTTTTCCTCTCTAAGTGTCTATGGGCCTTCACTTAGCTCCTCCAGGACACAACTCTTGGTTCTGTCTTGCATAGCAGTTCATGGAAAGGGACACGGCAACTACTGATGGCCTCTGAATGTCCAAACTTCCCTGGCTAGGCATCTGCTTTCTTTGTTCACACTCCATGCATCTCCAAATATCTGCATCTCTGTTGGCTCTGAGGCAACTGTTCCCTAAGCATCTGCTTCCTCCAAAATGTTTCCTCTTTTAAAGCACTCCAGTAAACTAATCAAGACCCACATTGAATGAGTAGAGTGAATTATACCTGCATGGAAGCAGTTTAATCCAAAGGTCACACTCTACAACACTGAATCAAGATTAGAAGTGCAAGTCTTTTCTGGAGTACATAAAAATTTCAAACCAGCGCATTCAGATTGTCCACATATATTTTTTTTGATTCAGAATCCACATTTTTCTCTCTATCCTCTCTCTTCTCTTATTTTGAGGTCAAGTATACATAAAAATAAGTTTAATAGTCTTGAAATATTGGTTAACAAGAATACATCTTTACAGAGCAGATTTGATTAAATGTCTAAACTCCACTCAATTTCTCTTCCATGTTTACTGTTCCTAATAGCAATGTAGAGAATTTCTGCAGTGGGAAATAATTGCTATAAAATATGCCTTCATTGGTAATGAAACAATTTCTTGTTCAACAGAGGGTCCATGACCAAGAATTGTCAGAGCATTATATTGTCAAATGCATGAGGAAAACTTAAGTAAATATACTATTATTTCACTGACATGTCCATAAACAAAATGCAGTGAAAGGAATGAATCAGTTTGGTCCTTTACAGCATAGAATATAGGTATTCACTGGATTTATACTCAATAGAATGACATTTAATACACTGTCACTGTCATGACAAACATATGAAGAATTTAATGAAAATAAACATAGCTTTTGGCTTACAGCCTATTCATTTCTCAATGTTTTGATGAAAAATAATTGACTTTATAAATCACTGTTTATTTTATTTCAAGTAAATAAAATTTGGATGTGATATTTAAATTTTATGCATCCTTCACATATAATCACAAATTTAATTTAATACAACTATTTCAATGTACCTTAGAAATAAGCACTCTTAGTCTGTAATGACAACATGTTCAAGAAATTGAACAGTACATGCCTGCAAATTTTTGTCAATATTATTTATTCTTTCTTTAGGAAAGATGAATTTACTTTTCAAAGCTCACACTGCCGTTAGGTGCTAAATCTGAAGTTTTAATATAAAATTATATAGATGTTAAGTCCTCTGTAATTGTTTTCTTATCTCAGACAGACCAGTGAATTAAAGCTTAGAGTTTTACTACTGCTGAAATATCTCCAGAGTGTCACTCAAGCTGTGCTACCCTAAGTAATCAAATACCAAGGAGGGACAAGTCCCTCAAAGAAAAGAAGAAGAGACAAATTAACTGTTTCACTTTTGACAGACGGTTGGAGAAAGATGTGGTTACTTTATGAGCAGATTGGAAGGATACAGAAAACTATGTACAACTGTTAAAGTCAAGTATGGGATAAGGTGCCAATTGTGGAAAGCATTGAAGTCTAGAATCAAAGGTTTGATGTTCACACTCCATAACTTCTCTGCATGTCTCTACCAAATGCTCTTGAGAAAACTAAGGGTAGATTGGGAGAACTTCAGAGAAGGTCTCAATGCAACCTATAAAATACAAAATATCCTCCAAAAACTTTCTTAATAAATGAAGAATTTCTTTACCCATTATAGCTTTACTCTTACTTTAATCTGCCAAATGATAGAAAAACTGTATTCAGATACAAAGTTATGAAATTGTCCCTACTTTCTGACAACATCCATTTGAAGAGCAAGTCTTGGTTTTCTATACCTTCTCCCTATTTACCCAACCAGGGCCTAAATCCTATAATAAGCTCTTTCTAAACCCTCTTACAAAGAAACTGCACACTTTTCTTACGGCACATGTTCCTCCTCACTTCAATGAGGAATAATTCACAGTGTTCAAACACAGGTGTTTCTAGCAGTCTATGACTAAAGAGAATGGACAATTACTAGATTACAATACCCAGTGGAGGGGGTAGAGAACATGCATGGACAAAAGAGGAATTATATAATGGGGAATGGAATCTATAAGTTTTTGTTGAAAGGACACACAACACGTTCACAACAAAAGAAACAAAGTACTTCCTTCAATAGTATCATCAGTATGGTCAATAAATGTGAGGAAAGAATCAGTGAACTTGATAAACCAAAAAGAATTAACCAAAAATGGGAAAAATGTAGAAGAAAATAATGTGTGGAAAAAATATAGAAGACCTGTGGTACAATATCAAACACTGTATTCTTTGTATAATTATAACACTCCAAAAACTATAGAAAGGGAGTGCTGAAGAAGAAATATTTAAGGTGATAATGACTAAAATTTTCTGAAAAAAGCAGACATGCATTAAACCTGATATCCATGAATGTTAAAGGATGACAAGAATGTTAAATATGAATAACAAATCAATTTAACACATAAAACACTTCTAGACTCGTTGATCTCACAGCTGAGCACCAAAGATAAATAGTAAATTATGAAGACACTCAATGGACAGTATGTATTACATACAGCCATGATAATTATACCAGGTATCTCACATAAAAAATCATCCAATACAGAACAACAAAAGGAGATGTTTAAATTTTGAAAGATAATGACCACCTTAGTACTATTCAATACCCACTGAAATAATATTCAACTATGGAAAAAGAATAAAGAATTTTTCAAGAAAATTAACACACACACAGAGAGAAATAATTTACAGCCAACAGACTTGTGCTTCAAAAATTTTCCAAGCAGAAAAAATATGATGGCAGAAGGAACTATGAGTCTACACAGAGGAATGAGAATGTAAAATATACAAGTGAAGGTTGATATATAAGGTACTGGGTTTTCACAAATTTAACTCCTTTGAAAATAAATTACTATGGAAAAATTTATTGATGTATTGTAGGGCTTCAGGCATCAATAAAAGTAATATTTACTTTTTACAATGCAAAAATTGGGGATGATAAATTGGATCTTTACTACTTGAAGACCATCCCCAGAGCAATCATTGTGAAAATAAAAAAAGACAAACTTGATGAATAAGGAATAATAGAAAGGATAACACTATAGTTACCCTAAAAATATTGAAAATATTTACAATAAAAATATGGGAAGGGATTGTAATAAAATGTTATAAAATGATTTTGCTGTTGTGTTTCAAAATTTAGATGAAATGTACAATTCCTTCAGGATGATCACACAAGGAAAACAGGCCTATGTCTATTAAAAAATTCATTTTTTCCTTAAAAAATTTCCATATGAAAAAATGTGAGGATTCTTTTCACAATGTGAAAAGGATACTTTTCTCTCAGACTGAAATGTAGACAGAGTGCTATGTGAAATCTTTTCAAGCATGCAGAAAATGACAACACCTTGGGAGATGGCAGAGTAACAACACAGAAGAAACTGGGGTCCAGGGTAACCTCACCAAAAAAGCTACCCATAAACAAAAGTGTGCACTGTTACATCCAAGAATGATTCTTTTCCCTTAGTTGAGCCACACCATTCTGAATCCCTTTGTCACACAGAGATCGTCTGTTCTCTCCATATCCCAATCACATCACCTGATAAATCTTTCCTCCCTTTACAAAGTTCCTTTCTTCTGCAATATATAGTATGTTTGGAAAGTTTTGGCTGGTATCACCAAAGCCAAGCTCTTTTCTCTGCATTTCTAAAGAAGATCTGCCAGCAATATACATCTCAGTGGCCCCTATTGTTTTTATTAAAAAATATATAAAACAGAATTATTCTATTTTCTCTCTAATAAAAACATCCTATTTTGTAGAGAAACATACATAAAACAGAGTGGTAATGAAGAATGTAAGTTCTTAAGTCAGCCACGCTAGGTTCAAAAGTGAACTTTTTCTTGAAGCTGTTACCAATATTGAACAATTTCTTTATTCCTTCTCTGAAGAGAGATTGCATCTATAAAATTCAGCCATTCAAACATATTTATTGAGGCACTCTTGGAGTTGCTAGGGATATATAACTGAAAATAAATGACAAAAATCTTGTGCTCATAGAGCTTTCGTAGTGGAGGAGAACAGAAAAGAAACAAATAGTATAACAAAATATACAAAATATTAAATGGGATAACTGCTTTGTAAAACAAATTTAGCAGGGAGGAGAACTCAGCAATGCAATTTAAAATGGAGTGGTAAGGCAAAGTCTTATGAGGAAGAGAAGGAAAAAAGATCCATGCAGTTATCTTGGGGAAGGGAATTTCAGAAAAAAGAAAAAAATGGAAACTCCAGGTAGCATCAGGACTAATGGATAAAAGGTGGTGTTAAAATGTCTTTATGGTTGCTCCAAAGTGAGACTGACAGACTCAATGATACAGGATGTGTTCTTATGAACAAGGAGGAAGAACAAAATAATTTGGATATTTAGGCTCTGAAAAATATTTATTTTTTCTCTAAGTATGATGGGAAATCTTGCAGGTTATTTAAAGTAACATGATCCAACTTACACTGCTTTTAGTATCACTCTGGCTCCTGCATTAAGCTCAAGCTGAAGATTAGGACAGAAAACAAGGAAACAACATAGAATGGTATAGAAGGTTACATCAATAATTTTGAGACTGAGATGATGGTTTTTTGGGCAAGAGCGGTTCCTGAGGAAATGTTGAGAAAGAGTCACACTTCAAATATATTCTGTACAGAGAATCAATATGATATGCTGATGGGCTGGATGTGAAGTGTCTGACAGAAAATTCCACAATGACTCTTAAGACTTTGCCTGAACAAGTAGGAGGACAGCTTTTCATTAATGGAGATTAAATTTTGGATTGTGCAAATATCTTCTGAGACCGAATTTGTGAGGATAAGCCAGGCTAGTTGTAGGACTCAGACCCTTTGATCATAGTCTGGCATTAAGTAGCTTTTCAGAACGTAAAATTTATTTTAACAATATTATATTAAATCAATCATTTGCAAGCAAAAACTATTGTGCATATTTTATCCTACACTATTCCACTCCTGTTTTTTCATCATTAATTGTTGAAGAAATGACAATACATAGATGTTACATGGCACTAGAATGAAAGGATTTCAGATGTGGTAAAAAGAGGACGTTTTTGGTAGTATATGAATTAGTAGAAGAAAAATTAAATGTAAGTGTACAAACATTGACTCCTACTGCAAACCGTGATATATAATTAATAGCACAATTTAAATACTTACCACACGAATGCAAACTGTTAATAAATGGGGATTTATTGGAGAGCTGCAGTTCATGCATGATTTTTCTCTAAAACTTCAACTTTTCCAATAAAAATAAATTAGTAAATACATAAATATATATAAACAAATAAGCAAGCAGGCATGTCTTGGTGTCTTCTGAGCAAAAATTTACAAAACTATTCTGACTGCATTTTACATAAAATGAGAGGGAAAAGGCAAATAGTCTAGTGCTTTTATATTGTTCAAAGGTTTTGTTACATATATTTAATAACAGCATAATTTCTTGCTAGAATATCTTATAAGAGATTAAGGCATTCTAAATTTAGTTAAAAATTAAATAGTTCCTGAGCTTCTTACTGCCTACATAACTACAGAAGCTGTTGAGCATTTTTGACAACACTTATCAACAAGATACAATTTTTAAATGATACTGACTTTAAAAAATTAGATCGGTTGTTGAATATGTTGGTGCTTGTTGATACATCATAGAATAGTAAGACTTGTATATATTCAGCATCTAGACACAAAAGAGAAGTTAGTACATGCAGATTTTTAACTTTTTGACTTTACATAATTTCACATATTAGGATATTTCAGGATAAGGGTCTTGATCTCACCCACGTGCCAAGAAAGATGTATCTACCAACTTGAAATGGCAGAGAAATTACCAAGTATTATACTTATGGATAAAATGAAAACTGCAAAACAATAATAAAAAAAAGAAAAATGTGGAACATATATGTAATATAAACCTACACATAATAAGTACCATTCTAGAAGACCATGAAAAAATATAAGATATGGTTAGGAAATTTCTATTTTCTTTAATATTTAAAAATAATTCTCAAATTTGCTTTGATGTTCACATATACTTTTTGCTAGTATTGAATTTTATCACAATATTTTTCCAATTTTCTAACAAATGTTTAGAGTGTTGATTTCCCTTATTTGTTTATTAACAAAATTAAATCAAAAGTAGTTATTTATGAAACACCAGTGAATGTCTTCATAACAAAACATATTCCATATTCAAAATTTTGTAAGACTGTAATTTTTCTGGTTATAATGGTCACTAATTAACAGAACTTTAATTATCCATATTCAACAACTGATTTAATCTTTACAAAAACCTAATGGATTTAGAATTATTGTTTTTGTTTCACACTTAAGGAAACAGACTTGCCAAAGGACTCTTTGCTAAAAAAAACTAAAAGAGATAAAACCCCACATCATCATGCTGAAGCATTCTTTATGACTCAGCTATATTTCAATTCTAAGAAATAAATGGAATGACCTCTGAAAATCTTCTCCATCATAAAATTCTGTGAAATTGCAACATGCATGGGTATTTCTATGATATATTTTGAAAGATGATGCAAAACTTTTTTTATATTGCTTACTCTTAAAAACACATATATTTATACCAAAGTTACAGCATACATTTTATGGCTTTCTATTGTTATTGCAGATTTCTGAGCATATTTTTCAAAATATTCTAGATCATGCATGGAAATAGAGAGAATGGCTCGGAACAAATGCAATTTATTTAAAGAGTGTCACTATAGTAGAAAGTAAATGAATTATACTCAAATAGGACATACAGTAAAGGTGAGGTTAAAAGTTCACCATCCCCATCATTTCAATTGCTGGGAGACCTCTCTCTTCTGCAGAATCTAATGAGAGCATTTTTTACTTCTTTGTTCCTAAGACTATATATGAGTGGATTCAGCATGGGGGTGATCATAGTATAAAACACAGAGGCCACTTGATCCTTTCCCAAAGAGTAGGACTTCTTTGGTTTTAAATAAATAAAAATTGTAGTGCTGTAATAGATAGTGACTCCTAAGAGGTGGGAGGCACAAGTAGAAAAAGCTTTGTGCTTTCCTGAAGTGGAATTAATTTTCAGGATAGTGGACAGAATGGATCCATAGGAGATAGAGATTATGACAAGAGACAACAGTATGTTTAAACTAGCGACAATGAATATCAACATTTCAGGGCCATGAGTGTCAGTGCAGGACAGAACTAACATTGGGATTACATCACAGAAAAAGTGATAAATTATATTGGATTTTCAGAAATGCAAATTGTTCATGTAAACAAGATTGACTAATGCTTCAGTGAAACCAATAATATAGGACCCAGTGATAAGGGTATGGCAGAGTCTTTTGGACATGATGACTGGGTAATTCAGAGGATTGCAAATTGCTACATAGCGGTCATAGGCCATTGAAGCAAGAAGGTAAAATTCAGTGACACACAGAATGAAAAAAAAAGACATCTGTGTGAAGCAGCCCAGGAATGAAATATACTTGTTGAAAGTCAAATTCTCTAAGGTTTTAGGTGTGATGACCGTTGAGTAACAGAGGTCAAGGAATGAGAGCTGGCTGAGGAAAAAATACATTGGGGTATGAAGTTGGAGGTCCAGGTGAATTATCATTATCACCCCTGCATTGCCCAACATGGTAATCAGGTATATGAAGAGAAACAGTGTAAAGAGGACCCACCTGACCTCCCCAGAATCTGGCAATCCCATAAAGATGAAGTGAGGCACATTTGTGTTATTCCCATTTCCAATAGCATTCACTGTTGCAAACTGTTGAGAAATGAAAGGTAATACTTTGTATAAATGTATACAAATTGTATCTATATTGTGAATGATCTGGCATTAAAAAAACATAAATTCTAGATTCTAGAAATTCATAATAAATAGTAGTTTACAAAATACGACTGAAAAGAATGAGTATGACTCTCCTATATAAATTAAGAACTAATCATCATTTGATATTATATACTAGAAATTCATCAATATCACATATTTAAAATGAACATGACATTCTTATAAATATACTCCTTTATTTACCCACTCATCCAAATGAAAGTATTATACCATGGAAAATAGTAGTGTTTCATCTTTTTAGAAAATAAAAAGTGCATAGAAAGTTAACTTATCCAGACACAGCCACTAAGAGTTGTTGCATCTATGATTCTATCAAAAATATGTAGGTCCCGAAATCATTCTAATAATACTCTGTTTCTACTTTAAACTAATTTTTAAAAAATCAGAAAAATAGTCCTAGATATACAGACAACAATGATAGAGAAATGTATGCCTCATTTTTTATTCTTTTGAATCCTATATTATTTAATAGAAATGACAGATAAGAAATTAAAAACATAAGTGATTTATTGGGGAGAAATGATAATGTAGCACACACATTACTACTAATTTTCAGAATATTTTTAGGGATTATTTAAAATAAAGTTTCTTCCGAAAATTATATTTAATCATATTTACCTTGATTGATGACTCTGATTTCATCAAATCTATTTCTATAAATGTAAACAAACTTACATAGGTATACTTACTTAGGTAAAGCCAACATGATATGTGTATGTATATTCACATACTTCTAATAATATTCTCATTTTCTATTTGATAAGCTAAAACACTTTAACTTAAAGAATACAAGAATACTTACCATGAACCAAAGTTGGGGAAAAAATACTTCCAACATTATCTGTCTAGAAATATGTCACCTTGAAGTTTTCTCACAGAAAAAATGTAAACTGTTTAAGGAGCCTAAAAGTTCAGTGATACAATAATTGTAATCCGTTGAGATAATTTTCATTTAATTTTTTATGCATGAATGTTAGTTTTGTTCTGAGGTAAAATATATCAAATAAACATTTATTTAAAATCCATTCAAATGGAAAGTTCTATGGAAATTAGGCTTCACAAGTTTACCAGAAAGCTACTGTGAATGCAAGCAGAGCAAAGTATCCCTTACCTGATAATTCCATGGCATGTCTTATATTGAATATTGCTGATAATGCAACATTTGATGATCTCAGGGACCAATTACAATTACTTGGAATGAGTCCAAGGATACAAATTTAAGAACTAATGTATCCATGCTAGGTTTGTAACAGAGAGTTGGCTTCCCCATAGAAAGATGAGCAACATATTTTGGTTAACTTTCTGATGTTTTCATTTATGATTCGGTAAAAGGGAAAGCATATCCAGAGATAGATTTAATTAATTTATGGCTGAAAGGCCAGATATTTAAAATCTGGGGATGGAACAGCACATTTTTTCAACTTGACACATTTTTACATATAAACCACTGGAGTAAAATTGTTTATGAAAACAATTAGAATACAAAAAAATTCAAATAGGAGAATTAAATATTGTTAATCTTTGGATGTATTTTTTCCAGTTATTTTCCTTTAAGCATATGCAGCTTATTTAGATACAGTATGTATTTATATAATTTTTATCATGCTGTATTTTCAACAACATTCTGATTTTATTACTAAATATTTATGAGACTTTTGTAAAAAGCACAAATCATGTATTTTGCACTGTCTGGTATAACATAACCAACTCTTTACTACAAATGTGCCATGGCTGATGAATGCACATTGTTGTGGTACCAAAAAGAAAGAGAATTGGGAGATTCACTTATCAGTTTTGGCATGGTCGCCTAATTCATCTACACAGCAGACATATTGCTATATTCACCAAAACAATGCTTGTGCAACTTGTTTTATTTTTTTAGAGTATTGTCTTATATTTTAGTAACACAAGAGAAGAAAGTAAAAAATAATGCTGACCTGAATAAGTATTTTACAGTTCGCTTAATGACCAATACCTCACTTCCTCTCTATATTACCAGGTAAAACAACTTGTAGTGAACGAAAATAAAGTCTCTTTTTCTAGAGCTTCACAATCAACTTGGACAAGTACAACTGTTTACACTGCAGAACTTTAGGAGAGAATTTGATAGTATGGATCAAGCTGTCATAAATATTATATTATATGTTTAATGAATTTTGAAAACAGAAATCTCTTCATCAAAAATTCAGTAATATTGAGGAAATTTTTCTCGGAGTTCAAAGAGCCAGCATCATTTTATTTCAAAACAGATGTCCTCTGCATTTCAGGCAATGTAGAAACTGGTGGAAATGTTCTATGTCAATTTGACTTCAATAAGTCTTGCCTACTCCTTTCAAAATCACCATGCATGAATTTTTCATCACAGCATTGATATCTGTTTTTCTAGCCATTAATTGTAGTTTCAAACAATAGCAAAATTTGCAGAGAGTATAGTTGTCAGAACTAAATTTATAACATGTTTTGCTGAAATTTATTGGTAGGGCTGTGTTATGTCATCTCTAATAGTAAAATAATGGGAGAGGAAGGATCAGAAGTAAGAAACAAAATGGAAACATGAATTCTCTGTCCTACATTTCAAGACTGTTAGAAATTACCCTTGACAATTATTGAACATCATTATTTTTAAAATATTCCTCCATTTATGTCTGTCAAACTTTTTAAATGTGTTTTGAAGCTGTTAAGGATTTTTATAAATATCTGAAATATTAACTTTATTTTATACTATATTGTCCTTCATAACTCTGGAATGCAGAAGTCTATTCCTTATAATATTGCTAATTTGTACAGAAGTATTTGTATGCATATATGTACAAGTGTATATTTTTATTTTGTTTTACTATTCACATATTTCTTATAGAGAAAATAAAGCTGTGCCTGTTTTAATAGAACCAAGTTTTATGCCTTTTAATTGGAGTATTTAGTCCACATGTATTGAAAATCAATATTTTCTGTTATTTTTAATTTATTTCATATATTTTTGAAATTCTGAAACTTCCTTCCTGACTTCTTTTGAGTTTAATAACAAGTCCAATATTAAATTTTATTCATTCTGTTCAACATTTTTATCCATATTTCATTCCATTATATTGCAAGTATTTTTCAGTGGGAAAAAATTCACCTACTTAAAATACTTTTTAGTAGGAGGGGCCAAGATGGAGGCTTAGCAATGTGAGCATTTTAGTTCATCCTCCAAAAATACTACTAAATAACCAGAAACAGTACAGAACAGCTCCCAGAGCCACGTCAGTGAACAAACACACAGCATACCACAGTCTGGACCAGCTGGACTGGCTTCAAGCATCCCAAGAACCGTGAGTTCTCCAAGCCATGGCGGCCAGCACCCGGTGCCCCTCCCCAACAGGTGGCTTCCCAGAGGGAAAGGAAAGAGACACTAAACCTGGTCAAGGCAGAGGTTGCTCATTGGGCTCACAGAAAAAGAGTAAAGGGGAGGAAACGGAGGTTTTAGTGGCTGTGTTTCTATGGAGTCTTGGCTGCCTCTGGATTCAGTGGCGGGACTTCTCAGGCTGCAACAGCCCCAGGCATAGGCAGAAATGGACTGCTTTCAGGTCTGTCTCCCACCTGTGCCTTCCCCAGGGGAGGACTGAAGCCCAACTCAGGTGGAATCCCTCCCTCAAGGAATTCAGACCCCAGGGCTTGGCAATTTGAAGCCATTAAAACTAGCCTACAACTTCTCCTCTGTCTCCACCATGCCCCCAGCAGGGAGAGTCTGCCAAAGTTAAAGGTGCCATAACATCTTTTGCTGGTGACCTGCAGGCAGACAAGCGCCACATACTGGGCAGGATAAGGAAAACAGAGCCCAGAGACTTCACAGGAAAGTCTTTTAACTGGCTGGGTCTCACTCTCAGGGAAAATTGATGCAGGTGACTTCTTGCCCCGATAGGAGGCCAGTTTAGTCTGGGAAAACCCGGCTGGAGTCTATAATACCTACGTAGACCTTCCTAAGGGTGGGGAGGGAAAAGGAACCATACAAGCAAAGCAAGAAACAAGAAAACAAGAACTTAAAAATTATCCTCTGTTAAACAAAACCTAAGCTAGAGGTCCAGAAAAAGCTGAATTGAAGGTCAAAGAACAGATAGACAACAAACTCATCTAGCAAGAAAACCCTAGGTAAGAGAAGTAAAAGCAATCTCCAGAATAAACTAAGTAAAGTAATTAAATATCTAGATGCCAGCAAAAAATAACAAATTACACCAGGAAAATTGAAGATATGGCCCAGTCAAAGGAACAAACCAATAGTTCAAATGAGATACAAGAGCTGAAACAATTAATTCAGAATATATGAACAGACATGGAAAACCTCATCAAAAACCAAATCAATGAATTGAGGGAGGATATGAAGAAGGCAAGGAATGAACAAAAAGAAGAAATGGAAAGTCTGAAAAAACA
>PVIY010035490.1:0-26256 GCA_004026745.1 Myrmecophaga tridactyla
AGATTGATTGGCCTAAACAACAGGAATTTATTTTCTCATAGCATGGAAGGCTAGAAATCCAAAACCAAAGTGTCAGCAAGATCATGCTTTCCCTGAAGTCTGTAGGATTCTGTTGTGGTTTGTCAGCACTAAATAGCTGAGTCTCTACCTGTCACATGGTCATCTGTCTCCTACTCTTGACTGTTCAAATTCCCTCTGCTTATAAGACTCTTGTCATATTGGATGAAGGCCCACCTGATTCAGTTTGGCCCCACTTTAACTAATAGGATCTCCAAAGATGCTATTTACAATGAGATTCCCATCAACAGGACTAGAGGTTAGGACTTGAATGTGTCTTTGTGGGGGAAGGGTGCTATAGTTCAATCCATAAAACTGTTACATATCTTTAAACAGCTCCAGTAAGTTCTTTCACTCAGAGGCAAATGTCTTGAAAAACTGTAGTTCGCATTTCAAAAACATCCCCAATGGGAATAATTGGAGCATAACTTGGTAGACCTCCAAGCCAGTGCTGTTGCTGCTTCCTTCTGTAAGGTTTCTGAGGAGTACCAGTCAAAGGTCAAACCCAACTGGCATGTAGACCCTTTCTCCATTTTGGTATTATGAATTTTCTTAAAATGAGGTCTACCCGCAGCAACTTTTTGGCCATTTTGCTTACCGGTGTCTTACTTCTTTACTACAGAAAAGCATACAAGAGATAAATGAGAGACCAATATTGGAAAAGATAGTCCAGGAATATAGCCCAATCATGGTGATATTTGTTGTGTGTTTATTCTTCACTTTAAATATAGACTACAAACATGCTATCACTTACAAAGAGATCGTTTTTTGGATCTTCTCTGTTTCCACTCCTAACCTCTTCAGATCATAGCAAACTCATGGATCAACAACTGCAGACAATAAAATGGGCTCAACTTCCAGTTCTGTCACCATGAGTGAATATGGGTGTGCCAGTCTGAAAGTATTATGTACCCCAGAAAAGCCATGTTTTAATCCTGATTCAATTTTGTGGGGATAGCAGTTTCTATTAATCCTGATTTAATACTGTAGGCCAGAAACTTTTGATTAGACTGTCTCCACAGGGATGTGGCATGCCCAACTGTGGGTGTGACCTTTTGATTAGATGGAGATATGACTCCACCCATTCCAGAGGGGTTTTGATTAATTTACTGGAGTCCTTTAAAAGAGGAAACATTTTGGAGAGAGCTCAGAGTTGACAAAGTAGAACTGACACAGAGGCTGACACCTGGAGAACAGAGATAGAGATGTTTGGAAATGCTTGAAGCCCAGCAGATGTTAACATGAGATGTTAAGCCAGAACCTAGAGAGAGCCAAGAGAAGCCAAAAGATGAGAGCCAGTTCTGGAGAAGCAACGTGAGGAACCCCCACTGGAACAGAGCTGAAAGCAACTGAGCTCAGGAGCAAGGGACATAAGGTGCTAGCCATATGACTTCTCAGCTGACAGAAGTATTCCAGACTCATTGGCCTCCTTTGAATTACGGTATATGTGCCAGTCTGAATCTGTGGGGGAACCCAGAAAAGCCATGCCTTTTGATCCTCATTCAATATTGCTGGGTGGGAGCATTTTGATTGTTTCCATTAAGATGTGGCCCACCCAATTGTGGGTGGTAACTTTTGATTAGATGATTTCCATGGAGGTGTGTCTCCACCCACTGAAGGTGAAGTTGCTTACTGGAATTCTTTAAAAGAGGAAACATTTGGGAGAGAGTCCCTCTTTGGTAGAGCCACGAGAAAGCCAGCAGACACTGCCATGTTCGCCACGCGCCGTTCCAGCTGACAGAGAAATATTGAATGTCGTCGGCCTTCTTGAACCACGGTATCTTTCTCCAGACACCTTTAATTGGACATTTCTATAGACTTGTAATTGGGACATTTTCTTGGCCTTGGAACTGTAAACTAGCAACTCATTAAATTCTCCCTGTTAAAAGCGTTCCGTTTCTGGTATATTGCATTCCAGCAGCTAGCAAACTAGAACAGTATATTTCCCTGGATATCCTAGTTTGGGCATTTTTATAGGCTTAGACCTGTAAACTTGCAACTTACTAAATTCCCTTTTTAAAGGCTGTTCCGTTTCTCGTATATTATATTCCAGCAGCTTACAAACTAATACAGTGGGGCAAGCTGCTTATCCTCTCTAAGCCTAAATTTCCTTATTCGTGAAAAAGAGCAAATAACAGGTTTTATTAGCAATAAATGAGGTACTGCAAGTAAACTTATTTCAGGGCACACTGTAACTGCTCAATAAACATCTGCTATTATTCTTATCACCTTCATTAGTCACCTGCCTATGATCTCCCTCTGTACAATTCACTCACACTTTACTGCTATATAATTATCCTTAAATCACCTCTGATTTTGTCAGTCTCTTCCCAAAACTCTTCAATAGATCTCATACATGTAAGATAATCTTATTTTCTCATCTGGAATGTGAGACCATTCACTATCTAGTTTGCCAACCTGATACCAGCCTGTCTCTCTCAAGATGCCTCTTAACAGACTAAACTTCTTTCCCATCCCCAAACAGTCTGCTCTTTTCAACCTTTCTGCCTTTGTTCCTAGTGTTCCCTCTGCCTGGAATGCCTTCCATAATTACATCCATATATGTCAGCATCATACAAGCTGGCTCAGATGTCACTTCTTCCACAAAGCTTTTCTTGATTCCCTTAGCAGAATGAATGCCCCCTCTGGATTCCGGAAATATTAACAATACTCACTTTCTTCTACTTTGAAAAATTGTTACTTATGTTCACATTACCTCCAAACCTAAAATATAAATCCTTAGAAACCAAGATCCAAATCTGTTTCATTTTATAGCCCCATGATTCCAGATACAGGGTCATACCCACAACAGTTACTTGACAAGTATTTATTGAATAACTAATCAAATACCCATAATAAAAGTAGAATGCGGTAATAGAAGAGAGTTAAATAATGTGCTAAGGGAGCCCAGTGGAGGAGGAGGTTATTTTAGCTGATGATCTTTTGACGATATTAGAACTTCGCAGGGCAGAGATGATGAAAATCGAAAATCTAGGCCAAGGAGCAATAAGAATAAAGCATGGAGGGGGGAAAGCACAAAGAGTGAAGAACTATTCTATGACAGAAATTTAGGAGATGCAAAGGGTAGCAGGTAACTAGGACTGAAGGAGTTAAAGACCAGGTTATGAAGGAGCTCGAAGGACCTTCTAAGGAGTCTGGACTTAATCCTAGAGACCATGGGAAGCTACTGAGGCTTTTGAGCAGGGATATAGTATAGTAGGATGTGTGCTTTAAAAAATCACTCAATCAGCTGGGGGTGGGAGGCCAATTAAGATGACTGCAATATTTACAAAAACAGTAACAGTGTCTTGAACTATAGTGGCAGCGGGAACCTAAAAGTGAAAGAATGTAAAAGAGGACAGAGTGGAAAGAGAACTGCAATGGGGCAAGAGAGAGGGAGCAGGGGTTCTCAACCTAGACTCCACAGAGAGAATTCAGGGAGTCCTTGAACTTGGATGGAAAACCAGAACATCTTTATTTCATGAACCTCTAAATGAAACACAGCATGCCTTCAATTACGAGTATGGGCAAAAAAGTCACAGTAGTATTAGGCTTCATTAGACAGGCAAAGAGATCCATGGCATAAAAAAGTTAAGAACTTCTGTGCTCTAAAGTGAAAGTTTGGTAAAACCATTACCAGAGATAAAATTACAATTAAATATATTTTTTTAATATTAAAAAACAAACACATTTGTGGGTACTGGAAAAAAATCAGTAAAGATGGATAAAATTATCAGCTTGACTTGGGCGGGCTGAGTTTCAGGTGTCAGACCGCACTTAAACATAGACACCCATTTTCTTGTGCCCAGTTGCCTCCAGCTGCATGGAAACCTAATCATCTCTCTATAGGAAGAGTCTTCATCTCCCATTCTGTTCATCCTCCCATCTTGCCTGGGACAGATGGGTTTTCCAGAACACAGGCCTTTATTACTAAAACCAGAATGTTCCAAGCAAACTGGAATGAACTGGCCATCCTAAAAAGACCCCAAATTTGGTACCGTATGTTAATAATGCTATATATACTATCTACATAAAAAAAAAAACAAAAAAAACTATGCCGTTAAAGATTTGTTTTGGATCCAAGTTTGTCCATCTGTTTTTCCTGTGAGGTAGAAAATCTTGAAGGAAATCTTTCTCTCACAAGGTCAGGTAGTTATGGGCACACAAAAATACTTTAGTAACTAAAAATCATTATGTCAATAGTTTTACAATTTATACAGTGCTGGCACATTCAAATATCATCCAGACCTCATAAGAACTCTGGGACAGACTTGATTCTCTTCATATTACAAAAGAAACCCAGACTCTTGACAGCTTTAATGGTTTGCTCTATCTCACACAGCAAGCAAAGTGGCAGACTACTAGCACTGCAGCTGCCAAGGAACACTGAATTCTGTGTGCTCTGCAGAGGCACAAACGGCTGTTTCTATACAGAGATTATGCAAAGCTGCAATTATCTTTCTTTTGCAATGTCTGTGAACTCAGCACTCTGACACTTTATTGATACACAATAAAATGGAGTGTTAATTTGTCGGCAGTAGGCACCCTAAGGAAAGATGATGGTTTACTTAAGGGAAAAGGTATTTAAAGCCAATAATTAATATTCAAAACTGGTAAGATTAAGCAAGAATAGCCATAATTTGCAAAGCAAATGTATGGCAAATGGTGCAAAAACTATGCTCCCACATACAGCATCTAATCAGAAAATCTACACAAGTAGTGAGCACGCCTGTATCAGGCAACACAGAAACCACGCCTGTGTGGTTGATCTGTATTTGATCAATTTAGGAATCTTGGACGGAGACGAAAAGGGAAAAGATAGGGGACAAGCTCTGAAACATAGACTAGGTTAGCTAATTACTACTAAGGCTTAATACAAGGGCCTTGCCTTGGCTGGTTTTATCGGCTCCACAATTCACCAACTACCTCTGCCTGTATCCATGGCAACACCCACACC
Organism: Myrmecophaga tridactyla; assembly: GCA_004026745.1. Lineage (NCBI taxonomy): Eukaryota > Metazoa > Chordata > Mammalia > Pilosa > Myrmecophagidae > Myrmecophaga > Myrmecophaga tridactyla. The sequence goes on from PVIY010035490.1 coordinate 5,015, forward strand.
AAGGCAGGTCCAGAATTCACCTTTGGATATCCACAACCCACCAAATTTGCACCTACGCAACTCAAATTAAACCAAGATCCAAACAACTAAAACCTTTACTGTTTCCCCAACCTCTAATTGATCCAGGGAACACATTGTTTAGGTTTATTTCACCCATATCCACTGAAGGGAGAGTGAATCCTGAAAGACCACTTCTGATAGAGTAAAAGATAAGAGGTTTTTCCCTCTTTCCTTTGCGGGGTGGACATCAGAGACGAATGACAACCGGATGCACAAACATAACATTTGCCTAGAAGAGCAAATAAACTGACACGATCAAAATAATTTTCGACCAACATCTCCAAGCATGTCTGTCAGGCAAGCTCAGTTTTGCTCAGCCACTGCCTCCGGAGCCGATAAAGAATTTCCAGGACAGCTGTTTGATTTACAGTCTAAAAAACAAAAATGCATTCCGTGCGGGCGGGACAGCTCACAGCGTGAGCTAGAATTATGACGTATTCGCGAGAGCTTTCCAGATTCGCTTTCCAGCTCGAACTGGCTGCCCAGGAAACAAATGTCATCTTTGCCTGTAGAAATTGCAAGGAATCCACTCGCCGTCCCTGCGCACGCAGGGAAGGCAAACCATGCGGTTTTACTGAAGCGACCGCTAAAACCCTTATCAGACCCCTCTCTTTCGTGGGTGGCCATTCGGCCCTCAGCTCCGAAACCCCCAAGCCTTCGCACTTTGTCCCCTCCACATCCCTGGGACCTAAGCAAAACCAAAACAACCCACCGCCAAATAAAAAAATAATAATAATTAAAACTTTTTTTTAAAAGGTCCAAATAAAACTTCAGTCTTGCAGAATCTTTCTCTACTGGCCAAAGAGCACCATGAAAGACCCCTCTGCGTCCGGGACGGTCCGCGCTGCCACTAGTAAAGATGGCGGCCTTAGGCGGAGCCGCTCCCTCCAGAAGGCAAGGGCTGCCCCGCCAGCCACAACCATTCACGCGGAGCCCTCCACGCCCGCCGCGGCTTGACGCATTGCAGGTGCGGAGGGACCAATCAGGCGGCTCGACTCTTTCCGGCCAACCACTGCAGGTTCTCTCTGGCCAATCAGAATGTCCTTGTCAAACTCAGCAGCGCCAACTAAACAAGCGGCCACAGAGAGCGTTTGGGAGCGTGTGATGTCTTGTGTGCTCCTCCGCCGGAGAATGTAGTGCGTCCGCCTCGCTCCGCCCTTCCCTCCCGCGTACACTTGAAAGTCTAAGCCTCGCACTTTCTCTCCCTCTCGACTTGTGCTCTCTCCGAGACAAATACAATACCAAATTGCTTTGCCGTGGCCTTCGGAGGGGCTATCTGAAATCAGCCTCTGCCTGCTGCCTCGTTTAATGAGGCTGCGCTCTTTGCTGTTCCTCTGGCACATTTTGTGAAACAGTTGCTGCCCCATTTAAACGCCCCCGGGGAAATAAAACCTCCGCTTTTCTTGAAGCCCTGACTCGAATCGCCACCGGGCGGGCCCTGCCTGTTAGGAGGGCCGGGCCCAGTACCCCCTTGAGGTGCACCCTCGTGAGCACTTCTGCTTCAAGAAAGGCCCATTTCCATTTCTCTTCTATGCTTTCCTTATCTTCTCCCGCGAGAGACGTTTGCTGGACTCAGGTTTTCAGCTCCGTCGGAGCAAGAGGGAACCGGAACGGACGCGGAACGGACCGAGGGGGACCTCCTCGTGTCCTGCCCAACAGAAAGTCCCCTGTTCATCTTTGTGGAAAGGCCCTTCTTGAGAAGGTTTAACGAAGAAACCTGTCCAAGGGGCGGGATCTGGTACCATACAGTCTAGAGCTAGAGGTATCCATAAACCCTCATTGTACAGTGAAGAAACCCTGGGACCCCAGGAGGTCAATAGACACGCATAAACCCGCACAGCAGTTTAGTAGCAGAGTATAGTTAAGAATTGGTTGTCTGTCTCCCAATCCTGTGTTTCCACTATAATAACATCCCGTCTTCAAGAGCTGATGCTCTAGAAGCTGTAAAATGGGTCAAGCATTTGGGAAGCTTATTGCATACTTGAATAAAGGTCTAGGAACTAAGGGACTAGCTTTTCTCTGAACATAATTAAAAAAAAATTTTTTTTTTGACAAATCTTCACATACAGTCCATACGTGGTGTTCAATCAGTGGCTCACAATATCATCACATAGTTGTGTATTCATCATGATGATCATTTTTAGAACATTTGCCTCACTCCAGAAAAAGGATGAAAAAAGAAAAAAGAAAAAACTCATACATACCATACACCTTACCCTCCCTCTCATTGACCACTAGTATTTTACTGCTTATCTTCTCCCCTATTATTTATTTATTATCCATATTTTTTTACTCATCTGTCCCTACCCTGGATAAAAGGAGCATCAGACACAAGGTTTTCACAATCACACAGTCACTTTGCAAAAGTTATATAGTAATATAATCATCTTCAAGAATCATGGCTGCTGGAACTCAGCTCAACAGTTTCAGGTACTTTCCTCCAGCCACTACAATATATCATACTAAAAAGGGATATCTCTATAATGTATAAGAATAACCTCTAGGATAACCTCTTGACTCTGTTTGAAATTTCTCAGCCACTGAAAGTTTATTATGTCTCATTTCTCTCTTCCCCCTTTTGGTCAAGCAGGCTTTCTAGATCCCTTCATGCCAAGTCGGGTGAATCCTCATGGTTTTGTTTTGTTTCACGTTGCCAGAGAGATTTACACCCCTGCAGTCATGTCCCATGTACAGGAGAGGGCAGTGAGTTCACCTGCTGAGTTGGCAGAGAGAGAGAGAGAGAGAGAGAGAGAGAGAGAGAGAGAGAGAGAGAAGCACATCTGAGTAACAAAAGAGGTTCTCTGGGGGTGACTCTTAGGCATAATTTTAAGTAGGCTTAAGTTTTATAGGGCTGAACGCCAAGATCGAGGGCTCCACCTATTGACTTGGTTGTCTGAATATAGCTTTGAAATAGTGTCCTACAGAGAAAAAGGCTGAGAAGAAATGTTCCTTGGTTATTATCACTGTTACAAGAATATAGTTAAGAATATTAAATAATGTGGATTCCTTAGAGCTGCCATTTCAACCCCCAAAGCGCTAGCTGCAATTTTTCACACAATAGGGCTTGAATGATCTAATGATTTGTGTAATTGAATATTCACATCCAGTTTCTAAGATCGTTCTATTAATGGTCTTTCCTTAGATTTTACAATCTTAAGTGGTATCTGCACTGTACCCATATAAAGGTTGTTCTTTGATCTAAGGCTCTCCTTGCCATTTGCTGTTTATTGCTGCTGCTTAGACCTTTACGCAAAGCCGTATTCAAAACAGAGAAAAGCTGTGGCTTTCCTTCCGTAGGTGGTTAGTAGTCATCCCAAAGATGTCTGCCAAGTGAGCAATATCTTGGAACTTCCAGATGAGTGTTTGCCATAAAAATACCTGCCCATGTTTCCTTTGCAATATATATGGCATAGGACATATGTACTATGACTTCTTTGTAGAAGGCAAGATAGTTTTGTGAAAAAAAAGAGATTTGACTCTGCCACTAACCAATTTGGAATCCTTGGGTAAGTCCCTTTGCTGCTTCTCCCTCCACCCCCACCTTTAAAAAAATTCCCTCTGTTTCTTGAAACCTCACCTCTCTATTCTGAAATGAAGAGTCCAAATTTCCTTCCAGCCCTAATATTTGACCTGACTATGAAAAAGTTGGACCAAAACTTAATTGTGTCATTATATTTAGGCTTACCTGCTTCTATTTGCAGTGTTTTGAGTCACTTTTACATTTATTGTCCCTTTAGATCTTGACAACACTTGTGGAGGAAGGGTGCCCATCTACAGAGAAGTTAGGATTACTATAAACCCTGTTCCAGGTTTATTTAAATATGAGTCAGTGGAACACAAAATGTTTCTTGGGGCTTATTACCTGAATCCTAGTACATATGAAACCTGCCTGCTTTTTTTGGTGGTCAGCAGCAAATTAGTTCCCTAAATTGTGAGTTCCCTAAGGAAGGGGCCTAATTCATTTTTACATTTCCAGTGCTTAGTGAACTTCCTTTTACACTCTAAGAGCTCAGTAAAGGTTTTTTTTAAGGAATGAATGGACAACAATTAGGGCAGTGGTGAAGAATCCCTTTGTGAAAGTGTATGTCGAGTTCCAAGAAAATCAATCAACCAATATTTATAGAGAATCTATAATGGGTAAGGCCCAGTTTCTTTTTTCATCACCAAAACCAAGACAATTTTATGTTCATTTGAGTTGTCTCTACCTTTTATTTTTTAAATAAGGAAATATCATTATGGGACATTAATAACATCTTAAATAATCAGAACCTAACTTCCAGCTCTCCTTTGTGTGTATTCAATTACATTCTTTGAAGAAGACAAAGATTTAGAAGAAAATGATTTAAAAAACATCTGACTCACTCAAACAAAATTGCTCACTTTCCAGTTCTATTGTTGCTTTTCTTACCTATAAAGAGATAATGTTCTCTTTCAGTTTTTAATCTTTCTTTGAATTTTGGGGAATAGAGTTAGGATTGATCAGTTGGTTTGAGTAGGCATGGCCTAATCTGTTCTAAGTATTTTAATTAAGCATCATTCAACAAAGTAGAAACTCTCTAATTGTCTTAATTTTTAGTGTTCATTCAAAGATGTAGCTGGAGTCAGGTCCACTGTGACCTTAGCTCTATTTACATCCACAACTCCAAGGGGCTCTTAGCTATGAGGATATTCTGCACAAGTTCCTCCAAAACTAACGATCAAGCAAAATCATGAACTTCTAAATCTGGAAGGAACCATTTTTCCAATTTTTCCATTTTACAGGTAAGAAAACTAATTCCTGAGAAGTGATTAATTGGGGACAGAGTAGGCTTTAGGGACATACTAGATTGATCTTCCCTTTGACATTTGAAAACATCTGTATCAGGAGAATAGAGAGACATTACCATTAACAGAGCCTCCAAATGACTGTGGAAAATCTTGAGAAGATTGCTTTGGACTTTGTTATTCCATTTAGGGATTGGCTATCGTAGATTGTTCTTGCTAGGCCTTATCTATACTGCTTGTTTAAAATCTTTGACCTTCATTTAAATAGCTGACACTTTCCTGTTGTTCAGCCTTATTATAGTTTCTTTATTTCTGTTTTCTTCCAGTAAGCAGTGTTTCTCTTTCTTATTTCCAGAAGAGCTCAGAAGTTAGAAGGATAAGCTTATTTTTTGAGATGGATAACAAACAGATGAGAAGGAATATAGCTATACAACGATGATTCTTTCATAAAATTAAGAAATATGTTTTACAAAGTATTTCCTACATAGTGCAAACAAGGATAATCATGATTCTATCTTCATTTCCCATTATGTAACTTTAAGACCGATTTCCTAAAATTTTGGTTTTCTTACTTCAGCTGATTAAAACAGGTATGATGACTTGTTTAGGGAATGGTACTTCCTCACAGAAAGAAAAACTTGTTTCATGGGTCCAGCAGCCCCCTAACCACCTAACCTAGCTGCCTAGCAAAAGTTCACAAGCAAAATGAGTTTAGAAAGTAAGAATGGCTGGGTGGAAAGTAAGAATTCTCAGTAAGAATGGCTATGCTATTATCACCATACAAAATACAGGTTGAAATGTGGGGCTCAAACCACAAAGTAACCCCAAGTACAAAGGTACCCACAGGTATAAAGCACTGAATAGCTTTTATCGGCTCACCATATTTCTTTAGGATTTGAACATCAGAAATACCTCTTTTGGAATCCCTATGCCAACTGGCCATTTAAAATAAGGCTATTATGTTTGGCCGCTATTCATTTTTGAGGTCACTTCCGAAGATTCAAACTCTGTGTGAAACAGGTGCAACGATGAAACTTTGTGTGCAGGGAAGAGCTAGAGCACTGAAACATGAAACCATAAATCAGTTCTGAGTCACAAATCTCTTAGGCTGCTCTAGAAGACTATGATGACTCAGCAACATTCTGTAGGAGGGGTGGAGGGAATGAGCGCGCTGCCGCAGACGGCTTGCTGCCCCCAACACCAGCCTGGGAGGGGTGCCCCAAAATGGGAGACCGACCTAACAGACTGCTTCCAACTGTCAGACTTGGTTCTGAATTGATTTCTATCCTACCCTCTGCCATATAGTAGCAGAGTGGTATTTTAAATATTATAAACAATCATGCCTACTGTATGTCTAGGGGGTTAGTGTTTACAAATTAATTAAACTTTACTTTTCTCTCCTGTAACCCTCACTCCAAGCCCTTGAGGTATGTTATTATTACACCAGTTTTACAGATGAGGTGGTTGAGTCTGGGTGGCTAAGTGCCCAAGGGAAGCAGGGCAAATAAAATTCCACAATACTGTCCTCTTCTTGGTCAATATCCATTTTCTTGGTCCAAATAATAAAGTAACAAAGGCTTGAGTAACCTTTCATTGACATGAGATAAAATTTCTGACGTTCCTACTGATTTAAAGAGAACGTGGGGGCGGGGGGGGAGGCACACCGATACTCAATTGTATACTTGAAAACTGTCCCAAGAAGAAGAAATCTTTCAGTAACGAAATGACTCAATCAACCCATTGCAATGCCGAGATTTGGTTTATTAGCTCAGGGTCTCTGTTTAGATTGGATAAAACTCAAGAAGCATTTTTGCTGGATTTAAAGATAGTTCTACTTTTTCTATTCAAGTACAACTTCCCTTTGGCCCTATTTTTCCCGTTATAGGGAGCAGAAAATGGATCCAGTTACGTGAACGTGTGGAGAGACTTGCTAAAGGAAGAATCAGCCTAGGTATATACTTGCTGAGGCTGTAGAAGGGTACAGACTGGAATCCAGGCGGGCCCCTGTTCCTGTGGAGGTGTGGCCTGCCACCAAAACTAGGGAGACTGGTTCCAGGTGGCAGTTCAGAATTAAAGGATAGCATTTCCTTTTCCTTTTCTTTCTACTTTGGAAAATTTACTTCTCATATACTCTCCAGGAGTGAATTGAACTCAACATTAATCAATTAAACACTCTATTGGTAATGACTCAGACATTATGCTGGGTTTAGAGAATATAAGATGGTGGCTTCTACTACTTTCCAGTTGAGGAAATGAGGTACATGAAAAGATATGAAGCAGAAATGGACAAGAGAGGTAGGAATTCAGAAGAGAGGAAGCTTATTTGGAGCTGTGATAAAGAGGAAAGCATGAAAGATGTAGGATTTAAGTTGGTCATGTAGGATTGAGCTAGGTGGTGAGGATGTGGAGTGCATTCAGACCCTGGGGATGGCACAGAGAACCCAAGGTGAATTCAGGGGACAGAGAGCTGACCAATTTGTCTGAAGCAGAGAATTCATATTTGGAGAATAAGAGAGGAAGGTAACACTGAAAAAGTAGGTTGACAAACTGTGCACGGCTTTGGTACAAAGACTTAGCATTTTATCTCCTCTAGGCACTGGGTAGCCACTGAAGGTTTTTGAGGAGGGGAGTGACATGATGAAACTAATTTTGTGGCTGTGAGCTGAATGGATCAGAATGGGAAAAGGTCACTATATTAAAAAAGAATCATGGATGTGGTATTTAACCAGAACACTCTTGATTCCAGCAAACGTGGATTTTTTTTTCTATTATAAATCCCCAGAATGGCACTGTCCAATAGAACTTTCTGCAATGATAGAAGTATTGTACGCTATCCAGTTACAATCACCACTAGCTAGCTATAGACCAACTGAGTACTTGAAAAGTGGCTGGTGAAACTGAGGAATTTTTAATTGTGAATTAATTTTAATCGAAATAGCCACATGTGGCTAGTGGCTACTGTACTGGACAACGCAGCTCTAGAAGGCAGGACAAAGACTATTCATTATGATTCAAAACTAACAACACAGTTACCAAATTAGATCTTAACTCTGTTGGAATTGGTTAAGCCATTCTTTGGTATAATCCATAATCAGCGCTCATTTATCTGATTTATTATTATGGTCGACATTTCTGCATATTAAGGCCTTAGTGAAAGTACCAATTTGTGACAATCACTAGCTCTGCTCTTCCGGCAAACTGGGTCACCCCAAAACCTGCCATTCCAGCTTACACTGTGGCCACATATCCCTCAGTTGAATACTTGTTAAGTCATTTGTAAGCTGCTAGATACTTATTGTTGCATGTCTGAGATAAGTTTTAGATCTGCTCTCAGGTTTGTTCTCTACTCTAGCACATGTGGTCAAAATCAGAAGTTGCCTGTTATTTGCATGGATGCTGATTAAAGTTATCTTTGCATTTAGCTTTTGGATAAATGTGAGAAAACTGGTGACTCAAGAATTTCCAAAATATAACTTATGATAAGTCAGCTGCAACCCTCACCCCCACAACCCCTGCCAAAAAAAAAAAGCCAGCTTACTTTAGTGTAAACAACTAAAGCACAAAGCTAAGATCTTATCCCACTGGGCATTTTAGAATCTGAATTCACATACTTGGTTCCCAAATTCTGTATAACCATTGGCTGCCTGTTACTCAAGAGCTAAGTTGGTTAAATAAAGTACATGTGCAGAGCCAATGAGAGTCAAGTCATGGGTACAGTCCTTTTATTGGCCAGTTATTTTGCTCTGTTTTCCATCTCTGACCCCAGCTTGCTGTGTTGCATATTCATGACCTTGATGGCAAAGATAGACCAAGCCAGGGAGGGAATAGATGAGTGCAAATCCATCATCACAGCTACTAGTAAAACAAGCCCAAACTCCGTGAATGGAGGGCAAAATATGTCCTCTACTATACAATGGGCAGTATTAAAAAAAGAGACAAGAATGGGGTACGCAACTCAAGGTAAATGGTGCTATTTGAAAATATTGTGCCTTTCGATCATTAACTAAATACACTAATGAACACTGCAACCTGGAACACAGAAGAACATTTAGTCTGGCTATGATTCTCTTAAAATCCTGGGACACTAAACAGATACCCTATTTGCTAAATTGATGTTTTTCTCATGATATGTAGTCATGGCCTAATAATGCTTGCTAATTTTGGGGTGGTAACATGTTCTCAAATTTAATTATTATATAAGAATTCTCCCTCTATTCCTTAACTATCAGGGTCATTCATAAAAGATAATGGAAAAAATTAAGATGGAAAAATGAGGTGAAGTATGTTATTTGTTGATGGAGATAATGAAGCTTATAATAATCCTGCATAAAATTTAATAAAGGCCAATCTACAGTAAACAGGCTATTGGAGATGATTAGCAGGGGGAGAATCTCAAACAGCAGATAGTTATCAAAGTTCTGTTTGGCTAACAGGGCAGAGAAAGAGAGAGTTGGGGTTGGTGGAGACGTGGAAGACAAGATTTTTTTTTTTTCCCTGAAAGATAGCTCAGGCAAGGGGCTCCAGTGTGGGATTACACATTTCTTAAGGAAAATTCTCTAATTGGATAATCCATTCATGAAGACACAACAGACTATAGTCATACACTGTGAAGGTATTTGGGCTGGTTACTCTGTAAAAACCATCAAACCAACCGTCCACCAAACGCCTGACATACATACCCACACACAGAGTTACTGTCTCAAAAGAATTTAAGCTCCATGCAGGCAAGGATACTTTTCTTTATCTGCCTAGAAGAGTGTGGACACAATAAATATTATTAAAATAGAGCCTTGTCCTGAGAACTTAAATATGTAAATATATTCTCTGAATATATGCTAGTAAAAAAAATCAGGTGTATACTTCTTTGTTTTATATTAAATGGTGTCTTAAAATCAGATTGTGCGGCAGAATTTTCGTCTGCCATGCCAGAGACGCGGGTTCAATTCCCGGAGCTTGCCCATGCCAAAACAACAACAACAACAACAACAACAACAACAAACCATAGTAAAACAAAAAATCAAATTGTGCTCTGGAGACAATTTTGTAAGAGACAAATTGAAAGTATGACACCTGGAGGGCAGAATGTCTAAGGAATAGAACTGGGACTAGAGAGACCTTAACATCTCCTTCGATAAAGCATAGAGTCATCAATTGAAGGTTTGATGGGAAGCAAGTCTTCTTATCTTTCTAGGCTTCATCTGCAAAGTGGGATATTTCCTCCAGCTAGAACATCTCCAAGTCAATGTTTTGCTATGGGTTTTCTTTCACAAACATTCTGTTCCACATGTGGGAAATGGAGCCATTATTACATTCCTATGATCTTATTTTAATTTTAAATCCTTGGATGAAAAGTATCTCTCTAAAGACCATATTTTAATCTTAATCCTTGTTAATCCCCCCCAAAATTAAATAAAAAATGAATTCATTCAGTTATGGGAGATAGTTATCATGTAATGCTTAATTTCTTAGGCTCTGATCTAGATTCTGGGGTTCCATCATTTAGCTTGGCAAGTAACCTGAATTTCTCAGTGTCTCAGTTTCCTCATAAGGACAGTTAAAAATATCTGCATTGGAGGGTGGGTAAAAGGATGAAATGATACATGCATGTTGATTAAACACAAGGCCTAGCTATAGTTAATGTTCAGTAAATCTTATTTTATATGTAAATCATTTCCATTTCCCCATTTTTCCTCTTCATCTTCAACATATGCATATTTATATGATGCATATATGATATATATATTTTTTACATATATATTTTATAATCACATATAATTTCAGATGCAGTTTCATAGCTAGAAGGAATTTATAAAGTTCAAATCTCTTGTTTTACATATGCGTATTTATATATTTTGTTGTCAGACTCAGAGTTGTGGAGTGAAATGATAGGCAAACCTGAGGTTCCTGCCTTAGGGCTCCATTCTTTCTCTTTTTCTTCCATTTAACAATATTTTACTTAAACAATTTGGTATAGAATCACTTCATCTCAATAAAATGAAAAGTTCCATAGGCCTTTTTGGTTCTCAGTGAATTGTGATATAACAATAATGTGATTTATTTTCCTGATGGTTTATATCCACATAAATTAGGAGATTTATTCACTTAAAGGAGTCTGTTTAACTTTAATGAAAACCCAGTGGCCATCTGCCTGGTCAGCCAGAAGAATCTGTATCACGAAATAGACTAATCCTTAACATTGCATCTTTACAAATTTGAGATACTGATTTCACTAGTATCTAATCTAATATTAGAGCCCCTGAGCAAGAGCTCAAGCTCTACTCTATTCACATCACTGACTCACCTTAAGATCTTGGGCAAGTCACTTGCCTTTCTTATATTTCAGTGTATCAAACTTGCCATAAAACTGTAAAACATGACCTCATTATCAACCCATTGGACTTGACAGCTAAGGTGTGCTTTGATACACTAAAAAATTACCAAAAGAGAACTCTAGCTGGTAAACTATGAGGAGTCAGAATAATGAATTTTAAGGCTTTTTTTGTTTGTTTTTTTTTGGTATGGGTAGGCACCAGGAATCGAATCTGGGTCTCTGGTATGGCAGGAGAGAATTCTGCCACTGAGCCACCGTTGCACCGCCCAAAATTATTATTAAGACTTTTTTTAGGATGGGCAGGCACTGGGAATCGAACCAGGACAGAATAATGAATTTTAATATAAACAAAATTACTTTTTGTTTTAGAAGTTAAAGTTTTTAGCAAGTAAAATCATGAAAAAGAGTTTCACTAAATTTTATTTGAGTGAAATAAGGTTAAGCGGACAATGGAAAACATATTCTTTTAGAGAATGGCAGGCTTTCAAAAACATAGATTGTAGCAATCAAAATAGTTATAAGGAACTGAAGACTATTAGAAGGAAGTGAATCCTTAATAATTAAAAATATTTCATTTCTAGGCCATTATTTCCTTTTACCTACACAATGCATACCACGTTTAAAAAGTATTTACTATATAAGAAGCCTGACAGAAAAAAACATTCTCTTAGGAATAAAGCAGTTTTAATGATGTATTTGGCCATTTAGACTTGTAACTCACTGGTTATTATAAATATTTTTTAGATGGACTTTTTCTAAGTACCTTTCCATCTATTTCCTTATTCGCAATTCTCCCATTTATATGTACACTTTATTCCTACCCATGTTTTTCCTCATAAGTGTAGGATTATTTTTTGGTGTGTATTTGTAAAGTGAATAAAAATCCCTGTAATTTGCAGTGACAAGACAGTACCATTACCTGGCCTGCAGCTTCTCTTTAAATTGAGCAGCATATTCACCTTTTCTGCGGCATTCCAGAAGGGGTATCAGTAAGAAGAGCGGCTCTACCGATGCGGACATCTTTTCTGAAGTTACACTGAGAAGCCCTGAGGCATCTGCCTAACGTTTTACATTCGTTGAAAACATCTTTCTGCAGAGTTTGTCAACGCCAGAAGCAAACAGAACCAAGCAAAGCCCTTCCTGTCAGAGCATGTCAATCAAACCCTGCACATTCTCTGAAAGAGTAAGCAAATGATAACTTGCAACTGTTGCCCCGGCCCTGTAAACAAAAGATCAAATTCTGCGTTCCGCTTTGGCAAGAAAAGAAACTGCAGCATTCTGTTAAGACTCCTACAAGTTCTGGGCTTCAAATTAATGACGGAAATTGTCTTTTTTCTAGTTTACAGAAAAACTGAAAACACTAGTGGGCTTAAAGATGAAATACTATTTTAAAAGAAAGATAATCAAGGTTGTAGGTTAAGGATATGGATCTAGCTCCACAGTAGAAGTATTTAGCGGTATGTATCAGCTGTACTTCAGAGGATTCGGAGTATCTATTTCCCCCCTTCTTTGTGTCTACGGATTTATGACTATAGATTTGGATCCCTCTCAGGACCAGGAAAATAAAATAAACAGACATGGATTTTAAGGTCTATAGAAGATGCATAGGTACATTAATTTCAGTAAAATTGGAGCCAGGATGAGTATTATTTTCCATATGAAGGAGAGAACAGAAACAGTAGGGGAGAAATGTTTTTCAGGCATACTAAAAAAATATTCACTGGGATGGTAAAACATTAAAAATAAGGCTGGCTAAGCATATGAGCATGACAGATTTAGAAAATAAGCATATTTAATTTGCCACAGATATTGCTTCAAAATTTGGAGAGAAAAAATAAAAAAGGTCTAGCCAATTTATTCCACGAGGAAAGCTAGCCCAGTCTTGCTCCCTCCGGACCCTCCTCTTTGGCAGCTGAAAGTGTGCGGTCAATTCCTCTGTCGCTCCCTCCCCCCGCCTCCCTCGCGAACATCCCCCCAACCCCGAACAAGAATCGGCCCGTGGGAGACCCAAGGACGAGGGGTAAGCGGAACCCCGAAGCCTTGCTAGAGCGGTTGGCGATGTTGGGGGGAGGGGTCCCACACAGGTGGGAGTGAGGGGCGGGGAGCTTCCCAAGCCCAGGGCCGCCCCAAGGTCGGGGATATGCAGGCGCTTTGTCCTCTCCCCGGCCTCGTACGGGCGTCGTCGTGAGGCCCCTGGCGCACCTGCAGGCTACCGCGCGCCCGTGTCCAAGCCCTTCCCGCTACCAACCCCCCACCCCTCCCCAGCCCAGGACAGTCGCCGCGGCTGCCGGGGGTGGGGGTGGGAGGCCGGGCGGGCTGAGGGGCGGGCCCAGGCGGTGAAGGTCCGGCTACCGCAGCGTCGTTCTGCGCGAGGCGGCAGCGGCGGAGGGATACGGCACGTCCTATATATAGTGCGGCGCGCAGGCTCGCGCTCAGGCAGTGGTGCTGAGAGTCTCGCGGAGAGTCTCGCGGCCCGGCGCCGTTACTTGCAGTCCGGCAGCGGCGCAGGCGGCGGTGGCACCGCGCAGAGCTCACACTGCATTTTAGCAGCAACAGCGGCGGCAGCAGCTGCGGAAACACCCCCGCGGTCAGAGTCCCTGCACTGGTGCAGCCACCCTCGCTCCCTCTGCGCTTCCACCCTTCGCTCGCACCATGGTAGGTCCGGGTGGGAAACGCGGCCGTAGCAGCATCTGTGTTTCTTTCATTCCTAGGTTTTTGGTGAATTCTTGCTTTTTGGGGGTTGGGTGGGTGGTTCCTTCCCCCACCCTCTTTCAGGGTTTCACTCACCAGCTGCGGATAAGAAGGATGCATTTGGGATTTGCATCTTGATTTCCTCTGTCTGGGATCCTCATTTAAATTTTGGTTCCATCGCCCTTGGGGGTGGACTTGATCGTGGGGCTGTCCACCGGCTGGGGCTCCGGCTCGGCTGCCCTGGGGCCTTCCGCATCCATCCCCTCCCCCCAGCCCTGCACCCACTGCATCCAGCGCGCCGCACCCCGGGCTGTTCGCCGCGCTGCGCCTGGGCCGGGGCCCTAGGGGGGCGGGGCAGCCGGGCGGGGCCGGGAAGTAGACGTCGTCCCACCCCACCCTAGGCACGAAGGCTGGCGGGTCGGGCGGGCCTCGCAGAATGAATGGGCCGGAGCGAGCGGGTGTCGCACGTTGCTCGGGCTCGGGGGTGAGGGACGCCGCCAGACCGCTTCCCCAGCGGACCCCGCTGTGCGCTCTCCCTTCGCTGCTCTCGCCTCCTCCCTTTTGGGGGGGCGCGGTGCGGGCGTGGGCTGGGAAGGAAGGAGCCGGGGAAGGGTGGGGGCAGGAAGGCGAGGGGTGGGGGGCGGAGAGGGCGGAAGCCACGGGCCGGCCGCCCTGCACCCGGGCGGTGCCCCGCGGTATTACTGGGGCTCACTTCTCCGCGTTCGCACCCCAGAAGCCTTCCGCCCAAGAAATGAAGGTGTGCGCGAGCCTCGGTCCACCAGGAGGCCCCTTCCCGCGGGAGGAGCTCAGCTTGTGCTAATTGGGGCGGGGGGAGGGGGCGGGGGAGGAGGGAGCTGGCGCTTGGCTCGGTTTCCATTAGAGACGCAAAGTTTCTGCTCCGGGAGGAGGAGGCGGCGCGGCGGGCTCGTTGCCTGCGGGAGCAGAAGCAGGTGGGAGGCAGGAGGTGTTCTTGGCCCCCGCCTGCAGCGCGGTCCCGGAGTGGGAGTGGGGGCCCTCCTGGCCGAGGAGGGGCGGTGCCCCTTTCCCCACCCTGGGGGCGAATCGACCCTCGCCATCCTCTGCCCGCACCCTGCCCTGCTGCCCCACGCCCGGTATTTCCCAGCCCCATGCCACTTCCGAGTCTGCAGGGAGATGCTCTTCTCGGTTTCCACTTTCTCTACAGCTTCTAGGTTGCTTGATGCGTCTGTGCGCCTCGCTGGGTGTGTCGGCGGGTATGACTGACATCACCGGCAGCCTTTTATAAGGCTTGATGGGTGGGGTGATGGCTCCCAGCTGGGTTAGTGGGCCCCGTTGTCCCCGAAGCCAGGGCGATTTGGGGGGCGGGGGGCGGGGGATTTTGTTGTTGAGGAAGTCAGATGCTGCCCCCAGCCCCTCTAACTCGAGATTTTTTCCGGTGAAGTGAACTTGTTTTCTCTGGTATGGTGACAGTTTTCTCTTGTGAGGTGTGGCAGCGCTTCCTGTTGTACAAGACATTGCTCCGTGTTACATAAATCGTCATGTCTCCTTCGTTTGATTTAAAGAAAACCGAACTTTGCAGGGACTGGGATAGAAAGGAAGAGCCAGTCTTAATTTGAAAGAACAAGTTTTTTTTCCCAAATCAGTATATCAGAACACATTCCTATTGTCAAAATGTGAATTTCAAGAGCTAAAATGAACTTGATAACATCACCTTTAAATTTGGACTTATTTTGCGACCGACTTCATTAGGCCTCCTTCATTAAAATCGAAATACATATTAGCTCTCTTAGAGATCTTGAATTCCCATGGCTGTAGGCACAGGTTCAGCATTGCAGAGACCAAATAATGCAAGTGAGAATTACCTTGGTGGCCATTACCAGCTGGAGCAAAGTGTTTATTATGAACAGCCCTTATGTCATTCTTAAGGTGGGTTGGGTAAATAATCCCCAGCAAACTTGATGGTTCCTTCCCTTCAGAAAAGAGAGGGTCATGGAGTCGTAATTGCTGTGTAGTGTTCTGCATACTTAATTTTTATAAGACATATTCTGACTTCTGAATCAGAGTGTAATTTGAGGGCATTAGCCGTTGTGAAGGGTAGGCTTTTAACAAATAACTGCAAATTTAAATGACTAGAAAGCATTTATTGCATGGAAATGAAGTTATGGGATAACCCATTGCCGTGTACTTATTTTTTCCACTTAATTGTATCTCATAAAATAGATATAAAAGCCTGTTAATCCAACCCAATGCCATTACGTAACATGAATTTGAAGATTTGGAGCTCCGGCAGCAGTGTGCAAGGTATGCTGACAGCTTGGCCTCGGTCGCCATCCTCATGGCCAGCTGCAGCGGCCCTGATGTCCTGCTGGGTCCATTCTTGGATGGAAGCGGGGACTGCGGAGTCTCTGGCGCAGTAGGTGGCGCTCTTTCTCAGCTTGCAGCTGCAGCCTGTGCCACAGGACCTTTTGCCACTAGAGGTGCCATTTTTCAAATTATGGACTGACCCTTTGTAGTTAGCCTTCAGAACTTGCTGTAAGCCATAGGCCCAGAAAAGAAAACTCAAAGCCAGCAGATTTACCACTTCCATATCATTCTTTGTTTTTAAATGGCCCAAAGAGTTCCCTTCATTTTAATTGTTTTCCCTAAATGGCAGTGCTGAATTTTTCAAATGATTGCTTTTTTCTTAAGTTTGATTTTTTTTTTTAAGCTCACTATTGATTATACAATTATACTTAATTGGAAAAGCTATGTTGATGTCAACCAAACTGTTGTGGGTTGAATTACAAGCTTTTCTTTCTCCATGCAGGCTGATCAGCTGACTGAAGAACAGATTGCTGGTAAGTTGAAGACTCCAGGGGATATCCTAGAAGGCCAGAAGTAGCCTGACTCAATTTTGGTGACTCCGCTGTTCCCTTCTCTCTACAGTCAGTTTTTAAAGGATTTAGTCAAATGAAAACAATAAATAGAAATATTCATGCCATGTGTCATTATTCCCTGTTCATCTTTTGAAGGTAACATTGTGGAAGGAAGTGGCACTGAGAATACCCACTTGTTAGGATATTTGTGTGTGTTTCACATTTGCAAACCTTTTCATATAATGTAATTGCGCTGGGGCTGTGTACTGAAAAAATTGAGTTTAGAAATTCATATGCCATAGATCTTTTAGTAATCCATCATGAAAGCTTGTTTTGCTAGCCTGAAATAAATGGGAATGAGTGAGAGTGAGCATTAGCATCATTGTAATAATTGAGAAGGGAGTTACAGTAGTTGAAATTTTAGCTTTTAATATTCCCTGGAGGATTTGCTTTGAGAAAGTTTCTTTTTATAAAACCAGAAATGCCTCTGATACATTTTGAATGTACTGTCGAGAAAACACTCTAGTAATCTGTCAGACTGCTCTGAAACAGGGGCTCGTATGGCTGTAGAAATTTAATAGGAAGGGGCCTTAAGGAACTTGTGGACCAATCTTCATGTGTCAGATTGGATTTAGGACTAATTTGAGCATCTTCAAGTTTAGCCTTTTTTAAAAATATGAGAATAATATGGTTTTCTGTTATAAAGTCTGATAGGGCTTTTGTAATCTTTATTTTGGTAGATAAAGACCAAACAGTTTCTGTTAAATTGCATAGCTTTGATGGCTTGCTTTTGACAAGCCTGAAGGAAGTGTGTATTGTGGCTGTGTTGGATAAAGACCTTCATTCTAAAGGGTGAACTTTTGCTTTCAGAATTCAAGGAAGCTTTCTCCCTATTTGATAAAGATGGCGATGGCACCATCACAACAAAGGAACTTGGAACTGTCATGAGGTCACTGGGTCAGAACCCAACAGAAGCTGAATTACAGGATATGATCAATGAAGTGGATGCTGATGGTAAGGGCTTTAGAGCTATGAATGAATGCCAGTGTGGTGTAATTCAAGTTCAGCCATTTTATAAGATTGCCTTTCAGGTCCCCAGAGTAAAGCAGATGTGCAAAAATCCTTTCTGTGGTTGTCTTATGGCCATTGACAATTACAGTAGAAGACAATGGGCCTGCTCTTAGCCCCCCTCACTGTCTAGGACATTTCCTAGATTGGATCACTGTATTGTTCTTTTCCTACTTGCTGTGACCTATAGCTCAGTCTTTATCGACTGGGGCATGAGTCTGCACAGAGTCCTATGGAGGAGTAAAAATCCATAGCCATGGCCCTGCCTCTTAGAGAAGGAGAAACCCCAAGTGAAGTGGGTAAAGAGCACCCTTAGAAGAAAATCTACAGCCTGAGTACAGCACAAGCTGTAGATCTGTCTGTTGAAAAGATTTTGAAGATCAAGTGAGACTTGGAAAGACAGGAAACATGATGACTGTAGGGAATAGACCTACAGAACCTGATGGGAGGGAAGATTCATGAAGTGCAGAGGCAGAAGGATCAGCAGTAGCCCCTAGTGGTTGGCACCAACCAGCAGGTCATTCCTCTGGACTTGAACGGTGGAAAATAGACCTTTTATTACTCACTTCCATCAGTAAGCAGTGTTTGAACACACCCCTTTACCCAAAATATGTGCATCTATCTGTAAATCATATATTTGTACTAATGTAATGTAATAGGTAACATTGAAGAACATAATGCTTAAGATAAGCTAAAAAAAAATTACAAACTATTTGGATCTAGACTTTATATTCTATATGAGTGACTTGGTAGTAGCCACTTTTAAAAATATTGTACCATAAGATGACTTAGTAGAATTACATTCATCTGGTCACATACATTTAGATATGGGTGTTTGGATTAAGCTCTTTTACAAAGGTTTCAGCTCATTTAAGCTACTTCCCAAGATTGCTTTCACTCTTAATATTGCTTTGGAGAAAGAGGCTGCCCTTGGGTCTCTAGTTTGGTAAGATGCTCAGTGATCTAGGAACATTGGATGGCTCCTTCCTGGTTTTGCGTCAACGATAGGAAACTTGGTCCAGAATATGGAGAAGTGCATTAGGTCCTCATATTGTGTGGAACGAGATGGAAAAAATTGTGCCGGGCAACCGAATCCAGTGTTTGCAAGGAATAAATAAGATGATACTAAAGGGCATCGTCTCTGCATGGCTGTGAGATACGATGTCAGATAATTTATCTTGGATGAATATCAACAACGCTAAAATTTTGGAAGCCAAAGAGACCCAAAGGGATCACTAAATTATTTTTATCTAAAGCTACAGATGAAAGGTCACTTAACCTGAGGCTTTTTTCCTTCTAATTTTATTTTCCATTTTAATTCAAGTTACAGTGTTAATCTGGTAGTTTGTCTTTAGGGTTTTCCTCTAACTCTTAGTTTTATTGAAAGAGTTGTTTGGAATACTGGCTATAGGATAGATTCTTCTGACAGTTTTCCTAAATATTAACAGTCTGGGTTGCACAAACACTCTGAGCCTTGTCCTCATTGGGGCATAAAGGTGCTGAGTTGGGGTTGAAAATCATTAGGTGACTTAATGTGGCTGAGAAACACCAGAGGTTTCTAAGACTTCATGGCCAATGAGAGAGCAGTCAGTTCTTCCTGCTATCTTAAACTTTATCTTCACTAAGACTTGTATTTGTTAGGATATTGGAAACCTGCAGTCCAAACCTAAGACCTTCTTTGGGTCCTTAGTGTCACTAGCCAAGGCAGATTAAGTTCTCTCTCATTTGGGAAGGTGATCATGAGTGCTTCCCTTGGGAATGGAAAGATTAAGCCTGTACTGCTGTATAGCCATAAAACCCCATCAGTGCTCATGAATCCAGATAAGTACTTCCTTTGCTCATTAAATGCCAGCCTGGGCACTGAATATTAGGTTGAAACTTAAGCAGTTGCCCTGTGAAATATTTGAACAATTTTGAACCTACAAAAATGGTCATTTTTGCATGATGCCGCCCAATAAATAATTACCCACTTTGTCCTAGAAAGCGCTTAACCATCCTACGCAGTGGTTCTAAAATTATTACTGCAGAGTAGTGTTCCCTGAGTGCTTAGTTTACATGAGCTGTTTGTTTTTAAATTTAAGGTAATGGCACCATTGACTTCCCAGAATTTTTGACCATGATGGCTAGAAAAATGAAAGACACAGACAGTGAAGAAGAAATCCGCGAGGCATTCAGAGTTTTTGACAAGGTAATCCTGCATCTGCATTGAGGTGGATTTAAGTATGGCTCTTTTTTTCAATTAATTATAAAACCTCTTAACAATCTGTTATAGGTAGAACACTTGTGCTAAATGTCTGAGCCTCTGAAATCTCACTTTTTCAAATCCCCTAATTTATTGCAGTAATCTTATTGTTTGAGGGTTGGCATAATAAACAATAAAGAGGTTTTTTTTATTAGAGAAGTGGGTTTATGGAACAATCGTGCATAATATACAGGATTCCCATATGCCACCCTATTATTAACATCTACCATTGGTGTGGTACTTTTGTTATAATTGATGAAAGCATATTTTTATAATTGTACTAATAACTGTAGTCCATAGTATAAGTTAGGGTTCAGTCTTTGGTTAGTGCAGTTCTAAGAATTAAAAAAAAATTTTAATTCTATTACCATGTGGACAACCCAACATTTTTCCTTTTAATCACATTCAGATACACATTTCAGTGCTGTTAATTATGTTCACCATGCCGTGTGCCCATCACCACCATCCGTTACCAAAGCATTTCCACCATTCCAAATAATAACCCTGCACATTTTAAGTTCTAGCTTCCTATTCCCTATCACCTTGTTCCTTGATTGCTAGTTTTCATTTCTGTTCACTTCTGAGAAACCCCACGTTTTCTATGTTACCCGAGTTGCATGTATTTAGAAGGTGGAGGTGGAAACTGGAGATTGGAGAATTGTCGATGTGAGCAGAGTTGGCAGTAACTTGAGAGGGCATAAGACCTACTTGCCCATGCTGAACTATTATCAATAACTGTTCACAGGATGGCAATGGTTATATCAGCGCGGCAGAGCTACGTCACGTTATGACAAACTTAGGAGAAAAACTAACAGATGAAGAAGTAGATGAAATGATCAGAGAAGCAGATATTGATGGGGATGGACAAGTCAACTACGAAGGTAAGACACTACATTTCTGTAGCTTTGTTTTTATCGTCTTACCTTTAGAATCTGTGAATGAGTTAACTTTTTCACTAGACATCCACTGGTTTTACTTGATGCAGAGTAGAGCTGTTTTGTTCATTAAAACTACTTTTGAAGATAACCAAAAGTTATGATTATTTGTCTTTTCAGAATTCGTACAGATGATGACTGCAAAATGAAGACCTACTTTCAACTCCTTTTTCCCCCCTCTAGAAGAATCAAATTGAATCTTTTACTTACCTCTTGCAAAAAAAAAAAAAAAGTTCATTTATTCATTCTGTTTCTGTATAGCAAAACTGAATGTCAAAAGTACCTTCTGTCCACACACACAAAAAAATCTGCATGTA
>PVIY010035491.1:0-26240 GCA_004026745.1 Myrmecophaga tridactyla
AGTCTTTGGAGATCTCACCTGCCTTCCGGGCTTGGGCCTCTGCCTGCTATTTCCATTGCCTCTACATGCTTCCTCCCCTCTTCTCTTTCAGGTCTTCCTCCAAAGGCCCGCTTCTTAGTCTGTTACCCCCTGACTACCCTAAACAAGATCATCATCCACCCACCACTCCTCCTAACCCCTTCCCCTGCTTCACTTTTCCAAAAAATAACTCATTTAATTACCTTAGTGGTACATTGAATGTGTTTTTCTAATGGTATAAAGTAGCAACTAAATATTAACCATATATTTCTATTGTTCTATTTTTATTTCCTAGTCATATATGATGTTATATCATCATAAAAATTTTGGTCTAGCTATTTTTCTTGATTGCCTGAAATCATTGCAATGTTCTTATCGTACTAGATTATATCTGCCCCCATTTCATAAAATAATTGATTTTAACTTTACTTTCATCTTTAAGAAATCCCTACCATTCAAAGCAAGTCAGCTAGAATTGTTAATTCCGATTTGATTTAAGGCTCAGTAAGTAAATTACTTCTTTTTATAATTTGTTGCTTGAAAACTCTATGACTTAACAAAGTATGGACTGTTGTCAAGAATCATAGTAAAGTGTTTTAAATTAAATTAAATGTAGAATATATGCATATACTATATAGGTTTAGAATACACTAACTTTTATTAACCAATTCCAAATATGTACAACATACATATAAAATATAAGCATTTATTAGTTTGTAGAACGAGCCTTTCCATTTTTGTTGAAGAATCTTTTGTCCAGATGCCCAAATCCCTCGGAGATGCAGGCAGAATTACGTCACACCAGCCAGAAAATCCTTATCAATAAAAGCGTAATTCTCTGAAGGCCCCAGGTATATAAGTGATTCTGTTTTTCCATTTCTATACTGGTTATTGTGGGAATGAGCACTGATTAAGGAAAAAGATGGGGAAACATCAGTTATATTTTATGCTTTCTGTTTGCTATAAAATATTGGAAGACTTGGAAAGCACACTACAGAAAACTGAAAGCATCAGAGAATGTCAGGTATGTCAGAAGAGAATGAACGTTCTCAATTTCAAAAGACACAAACATTCTAATTTCTAAAAATCTTTAGAAAAAATAATTGATTTTTACTTTTTCCCTTTTAAACTATTAGGCCAGTAAATATTTCTGAGTGTTTTTTTTAATTGCATTTATACGAGTTTTACAATTGACAGTCATCCTAAAAGTATTTCTGGTTGAATATGTGTATAGATTATAAAGGAACCCTAAACTAAGATATCTTTGAATAATAAATCAGTGGAATTCAGGCATCCTTTATCTTCAGGATCTTTTTTGTTGTACTTACAGTTTATGTAATATTCAAATTTCCAAGAAGTACAGTTTCTTTAAAACAAGCTTTTTTCTTTGCATGGCCACACTAAATTATGCTATCGAATATATATTTTCGCAGATTTTCAAATCCTGTGTTTCACTTGCAATGTTTCTATTGTTGAATCATTAACAGCAAATAATGTGTTCTTACTATTATCAAAGGTGAAAATGTTCACA
Source organism: Myrmecophaga tridactyla (assembly GCA_004026745.1). NCBI lineage: Eukaryota > Metazoa > Chordata > Mammalia > Pilosa > Myrmecophagidae > Myrmecophaga > Myrmecophaga tridactyla. Next base: position 1,550 of record PVIY010035491.1, read on the forward strand.
AATCATTCGTGTTTCCCCTCCACTTTGTTATGAATGAACTTCTGATGCTTTCTCTTCCTCATTCTCTCCCATCTCCTCCTCTTATTCCATTTTTATTTCATTATTTTTTCACTAGGAAGTGTTTCTGCATAACAAAAATATGTGGTGCCTTCACTTTACAAATAAGAAAGGCTTATTGCTTTTAATAAGGCTAATACATCTGACAGGTAAGAGTCTGGAAAGTATTTGAGGAAGCATTGCAATTTTATTTATTATGTTATTACTTATGATGAATTTAGCACTTACACACAGGAGTCTTTTTGTAATAAACACTTTACGAGTTTCTTAGTTCTCGCAATGACCCTGTGAGAGATAGAAATGGAGTGTTCATAACCTCTATTTCATAGGTGAAACTGCTGAAACCACAATTTTTATCCATGCGTGCTTAGATCTTTTAGAGAAATGTCTCTTCAAGTTTGGAAGATTCACCATTGCTATTCCCCTCAAAGTAAGAAAAAAAAAAGTTAATAATACTCAAAATCTAGTGGCCTAACATCTAAGCCTCCTTATTTGAGTGTGTTTATGCTCCTAGAGGTACTTGCTAACGCAATTCCGTGGGGAATCCTGTGCATGTTGGCCCGGGACTGCCTTTCCCTTTGTCTGAGACTCCATGTGGCTGAGCTTTTGCTATGCGATGGTTCATCTGTTTGACTTAAAAGAAGGTAGCGCTACAACTGCTGTTTTGCAAAACTATTCTAATATTGAAGCTGGCATTTACATTTACACATATTTCTCCAAGGATTTCAGTGCCTGTGTGTTTCTGTAAGCTTTGTGAGTCCGTTATCTTTTAATCTGTTTTTTATTGTAAAACGTTTAGAATATTTGCTGATCCAAACACTCTTAATTTAAAAGAATAGTATTAATATTAATCATTATAGATTTAGTAAGCATTTTTTACCTCCAATAAATAATTGGGAACCAGCTAAGTTTCCAAAGATGCCACAAATTTCGTTTACAGTTGATTTTTTTTAAGGGCTTGCTATTTTAGACCAACTCAGTTTCCCATGTAGGTTTTCCAGTCCATCTCCATTTTGTTCAACCCAGGTCCCAGGGTCACTTAGATCACAGAAGATACTAACTCTTAGTTCAGAGAAAGTGAGCCTTCTGGGCCAGGTATAGAGCAGAAAAGTACTGTTGGTGAAGGTGGGCTAATAAAACAGATCTAAGATTACTTCTGAGATTGCCCATGAAAGTGGGCAATTCCCTGGCCCCTACATACTACAATCTGGCCTGGAGTCCTTTTGAAACCTGCTATATATGCAGCATTCCTATTGAGTGTGAGCTCCTGCATTATGGAAAACAAGTCTCTCACCCCCTTACCTGTGTGTTAACTGCAGTTCTGCTGCCAGCCCTTTCTTTGTGTGTGGTCAAAATTAATCTTTAATATGAAACAAAATAGTTCTTCCATTAAATGGTGTTTCAAAACTATACAGCTATACAAAGTGATATACAATAGAAAATGAACAAATAGAGCACTTACTGTCTAATTCATTCAGTCTAATGTGGACAGCTTTTTATTGGGAAAACATAGGGAGATAGATGTATGAGCATGCTCTTGTATTACAAGTTGAAATATCGTATAATTTGACCACTCAAATAATAAGTAGGGCATAGTTGAGGATATGATTCCTAAGTCCCTTGGCCACAAAATTTGGAAAATGGTCATCCCAGTAGGTATCTAGAATATATCAATCTATTTTCCACCCTAGCCTAGGTCAGATGACAGTCAATAAAGACAGGGATTCTCTGATAGGCACAGCAGAATAAATAAAAATAACAAGAGGGAAAATTTGGGAGATGCAACCATGAACCAGATTAATAATCTTACAAATGTATATAACTATAGCAAGCAGCTGCTTAGTTTAAAGTTCCAAAATTTGAAGATTTATTTACCAAGTCTTGATAATATGTGAACTACCTGCAGGAAAATCTCTAGTATGTGCATTTAACTTTAAAATATCATGAAAATGTTATCTCATAATGTATAAAAAGGATAAAATTTGCTTTCTAATAGTACATTGTGTCTGTTTTGATTTGCTAAAGCTGCCATAATGCAATATACCAGGAATGGAATGGCTTTTATAAAGGGAATTTATGTTACAAGTTTATAGTTCTAAGGCCATGAAAAAGTCCAAATTAAGGTGCCAACATGAGGTTACCTTCACTCAAAAAAAAAAAAAAGCTGATGCCATCCAGAACACCTCTCAGAAGGCACATGGCTGGCTTCTGCTGGTCCCCTGCTCTGGGTTCCATTGCTTTCAGTCTCTGTTGCTGTGAAAGTTCCTCACCTGTCTTCTCTGGGGCTGGATTTCATCTCTTGGTTTCCCTTGGCTCTCTCCAGGTTCTGGCTTTCTTATTAGCATCTCATGAAAAGGCACATCTGCTAGGCTCTGCCTGTGTCTAGGCATCTGCTCTCTCTGTCGGCACTCTCAGCATCTCCAAACATCCATGTCTCTGTCAGCACTGAAGCAGCTGTTCTCCAAGTGACTGTATCTGAGGTTTCTTCAAAATGTCCCCCCTTTTAAAGAACTCTAGTAAACTAATCAAGACCCAACCTGAATGGGTGTAGTCACATCTCCATCTAATTAAAAGGCTACACCCACAATTGGGTGTGTCACATCTCCATGGAAACAATCCAATCAAAATTTCCCACTCTAAACAATAAGTCTGTCCCCACAGATTGGATTAGGATTAAAACATGGCTTTTCTGGGGTACATAATAGTTTCAAACCAGCCGAGTGTCCATATTATTTCTAGGTATTTTCAAGATGTGTACACATAAGCATATGTCTGGAAACAATGCTCAAAAGTACATTATTATTTTTTAAGTAGACCTATCTTATGTGTTGTTCCTCCTTGAACTCATGTAACTATTTACAATATAACATTTTTGTATGTCAAAAAACTCCTCAGCTCCATTTCTGGCCAGCAAATCTGATTTAGATAAAGTCTTCCCAATTTCTCTAAAATTTGTCACATTCAAATATTTTCTTTCCTTTATCCTGCCTAATTTCTTAGTTTGTTATCAGGCATGTCCACCACAGGGCTTTCAATGTCCAGTCTCTTTCAAGAGGTCTTATGGCCAACTCACCCTCCAGGCATGCTGACTAGATTTCAGTGGGCACGTAGATCAACAGTGTGTAATCCATGGGTTGCTCAGCAACAGATAAACTGGCCTTGTCTGAAAAGATTTGCTGAATGAACTAGAGAATGCCAAGGGAATGAAACATTTATTAGTGAGCACTGAAGTTGAAAGGAAATAAAGAGGGGTTAGAGCTCAAGCTGTGAAGGACCAATGACAAGCCTAAGTGTTAAGAAAGACAGAAATACAAATATGGCAAATCTTTAATGTAAAGAGGAATATATAGTTTCATTGGAAAGAAGAAGCTGAGTAGAAGTGAGCAGATCTATTGAAAGAAGTGAGCGTGTTCATTGAAAGAAGTTATGAGATCTGTTGAAAGAAGTTGGCAGATGTGTAGAGAGAAGTTGAGACAAGATGCAAGAGAAACCATATTTCTTTTCTCTTCTCTCAAGGGGGAGACTCTGATCTTTAATCCAAATCTGTTTACCTTATAGTACTCCCTTATTTTCATATCTTAATCTATGCATTTTGTTCTCAAGTATGCTTATGTAAATATGCCTCAGTAGCACTGTTAATCTACTTGTAATTTTCTAAATGTCATGATACTTGAGAATAAAATAATGTTGGTGTGAGGGCACTGGAACTAGTATCTTTCAGAACATTCTGTTGTTCACAGTCCTTCTTGCAGACTTCTCATGGAGAACCTTAAATAGCGTAGGCTCCCACAGCCTCTGTAACTAATTTCCAAAGGCTAATGTTATTTGGTAGAAATCGGGAGGTTGCACCCCTTCCACACCGATTCACTGGGACAAGAAACCGCAAGAAATAACTTAAATAGGAGGAAGACTTAGTTCCTGGGAACACTGGGAGACAGCCTGGTTCTGAGAAATAATTTGTCAGTCTTAAAGCTTATGAGAGCCCACAGTATTGGCACACATTTGAACATATCAAATCTTAGTATTATAAATTGCCTAGTAGGCTGTAATGTTGGTTCTCGAAATGATCCTTTTGAGCTAATCTTAGAAGACAAATGTCCCTTTTTGAGAGAAAACAGATATCTCTCTATATGTAAATTTTAGTTTTGGAATTCTATGCAAACAACCATTGTATCTCATCAAAACATACTCTACACTAGCACTGAAACACAATTGTCTGGAGCCATTGCCATTTGACAAGATGGTGGGCTTTGCTCTCTCACTAGTGTATCCAGATGACCCAATTCTGCTCTTCTGTTCCCCATGCTGAGCCCTGAGGCAAGTCATGATGCTGCCAAACCCAGAACAGAGTGTTCTTGCCTATGTGCCATCTTCCCATTCCAAGGCTTTGGAAAGAATTTAGGACCTTGCTTGTTTCCATTTCCTTTTCTCAGAATTCACATTTACATGCAAAAAAATTAATGAAAATGAACCTACACAGCCATTTTTTTAACTCTCATCAAATTTTGAGATATTCATATTTTGACTCTATATATGTATATTTATTCTTGATGCCCAAGGAGGATTTTAATTTGTGATTTTGTTATTTCTGTGTAATGTCTATTCTAAATTCTCTGGAAAATATTGTGATCTTCAAAAATTCTGAAATAATCTCATTGAAGTCTTCTACTACTCACCTCTCCCTATGTTAAACTATACTTGCTTTACTATATAAACTTACTAAATTATTACAGGTTCTGTCACCATTCATCTGTGTTTTAAAGTGTTTCCCTTCATTATTAAGCAATATAAGCATTGCTTTTGAGAGATCAGATCTAAACATAATTCACCTGGTCTTTTATGCTTTAGGATTCATGGGTTATACCTCTCTTCAAAGCTGTCCTGGGATTTAGTTCATAGCTGTATGCATCCCAGCCCTATGTCATTTCAATCTAACTGTCCACCTTTCTCTAATTCTTCCTCTTGTCTGCCTCTTTCCTCTTAGGAGACTTCTTGGGTTTACTTTTCAGTATCCTTAATTTAACAATTTCTGCCTCTAAAGCATCTTTGGATCTGAGCATGACACCCCAATGGCACAGTTTCACAAATCCTATTTCTTCCCCATCCATGCAAATCTTTCCCTTTACCAGTACTTTTCCAGGAAAATGAGAATTTCATTCCACATGCGCTTCACTAGCCATCTGTGGAGTGAGGTACTATACGGTGCATCATGGCAAAGCAGCCTTAGGAACATCAGAGGTTCTCGGGACATGACCACTTTCTTACTTACACAACACAAATGATCCAATAATTCAAGGAAAGAGATCCCATCATGGCCAAAACCCCTGGGGAGGCCAACTGCTTGGGTCAGGTTTGGTGAATTGTTGCTCTACATGCCCCACTTCATATCAGAGACCAGGGACCCTATGTTGCCCAAAGAATGGGTTTTTATATACCCCAGTAGGAGGGAACCGTGTCACTAAACAACAAGTGTGTATCACACAACTTTTGTGTAGAGTTCCCGCCCTGCAAGCAGCTGGGCTGCTGGATTCTGGTTTGGGGTTCAAGGTATGGTCAGGCCATTCCATTAGGCCTGATGACTCTCCCAGGTTGTGGAATGAAAACATATTGAGACATTTGTATGCCAAAAACAAGGAGGGGAATAGAGAGGTTAGACAAGGGCTGGGAGTTGGCAGCTGAGTGTTTCCATGAACTTCCCAGCACCATCTATTTGGATTTAGCACTGTGCTAAACGTATCCTTAAATACATTGATATGCCCTTAATAACTATGGTATCTGTTTTGGAGAAAAGATTAATTCTAAATGAAACAACTAGAGAGCTCAATTAGAGGCACATAATCAAGTGCTAAATTGTCCTGTGCCTACCATATGTTCCTTAGAAAGGTAAAAACTGTGTCACCCGTCGTCTCTTCCTACTTAACCATTCCCCCATTGTGACCCCGGTACCCCAGCCTCAAGGCACTGTGGACTGAATGACTGTTTCTATATGTACTGGTGAAAGGTGAAATGCTCCCATGCTTCGTGTTGAGTTTCATTAAGTATTTTTCATTTTCCCTTTAATGTTATCTGCCTAACTTAAAAGGTTCATGTTTATGTATGCTTTACTGGCTATACAATTATCTCAATGCCCTCACGTGAATTCTAAATCATTTGCTAACACTAACACAAAAGTTAAAAGCAGTTTATCTTTTATTGATTAAATAAATACTATAAGCTTACCACGTTTTCCTTAAAAGTGAAGCCCGTATTTTTACACTTAGGACAAGCCTGAAAGAGCATTCAGTGCAGGAAGAGGAGGCCACCCTGCAGGGCCAGGCCTTGCACAAGGTGTGGTGGTGTCGCTCCCTGGCACTTTGGGACAGGCGGCAGGGAAAGCGCACAGTGGGGTTTCCCATCCGTCTCCTACTTTCTATCCAAGGCTTTTTAAGAGGAACGGTGGATTTGTGTGGGGCTTTTGTTGTTGTCGTTGCTGGGGGTGGTGGGTTCTATAGCCTTTAAACACCTTTCCCCATCTAAGCATCATTTTTAGAAGTTTTATACTTTGACTTACAGGAGGTGGAACTAATTTTTCGGGTCAGAAATATATGTTTCATCTTCCCTCGCCTTTGTGAGAAAGCACTGGTTATTCCTTATAAAAAGCCGAATTATGGCTTAGACTTTTACCCTTCATTCATGGTAATATCACATCTTCCAAAGCTCTGCAAAAAGCAGAATTCATGTATATAAAAGTATAATAAATATAAAGAAGATTGGTATACATCATGCTCATTGGATGGCTAAACGTGTTATGATGACAGTGTCACTTCATTATTATTAATAATTTTGCATGGCTGAGATTTTGATGATATGCATTATGGAAATGAGTATATCATTCTAATAAGAAACCTAACTTACAGTAGATGGAGGGCTGCCACTTATAAAATTTTGCATACAAGGGAATGTATTTTATATATATATATATATATATATCATGGATGGAAATGGTGTTTTTCTGGTAAAATTTCAGTTTTTTAAATGTGATTTTCCATTTTATTTTTTATATGGCCTGCCCTCTGCCATTATAATACAGGAAAGTTTAAACATCATAGTAGAGGCAGAAATGTGTAGTTATACGTATTTCAGGGAGAATTGCCCTCCTATCCCTGACTTTGAGTGCTAGAGTGTTACTCCCAAATGGCAACTAGTATAGACTATATTATAATATGTCTAATTGTAAGTACCTTGAGATGAGTAATTGTATTAATGTAGTGATTCCATTTTTCTTCAATAGGTACTGAGTACTTACTATATGTATGATATTCTGTTACTTTTACATGCAAATTTAAACTTGTCTCTGTCTTTGAGGCACTTAAAATGCAAAATGAAAATATAAATGTAAACACAGTGCTATAATCAAAATGAATCTAATAATTGTAATGAAAGAGATCCAAATGTAATTTGTGATTCCAAAGCAAGAAGAAATGATAGTTGTGAATAGGAGGCCAGAAATGGATGTTTGAAAAAACATCATTATATGGATCAACGTGTGATAACTTTTGAGAGGGGAAATCATGGTCCAGGGACCATATAAATAGATATAAGTAGATATGTGGGACAATATAAATAAAGATATAGAGTAGGGATAGCATTAGGCTTTTCAGGAATTAGAGGATCTCTCAGCATTGCTGGAATGGAGAATGTGAATAAAGAAATAATGGAAATGAATAAACAGTGAAAGATAAATTGGAATTTTACTATGTCCCAGTGGTTCCCAAACTTGGATGCTCAGAATGATCAACTGCAGGCCTTATTAAGCATACACATGCCTAGAGTTTGTTATAGGCAACTCTCATTCCAAAGGTGTGAGTTGGGCATTCATGAGAAGGTTTTAAGACATCTTGAATGCTAAGGTAAGAAGTGAAAAACCTGTCCTTAATTCGGAAAGCACTGGAGCAACACTGAGGGTTTGTGAAAAGATAAATGATTTATAAGCAGAAGGATGCTTTTAGAAGATTCATCTGGTATGGGGAGAGATAGGTTATGGTGCTGAAAGTTAAAGAAGGACATGTGAAATAAACATCGCACAATTTCAATTCACAGGGCCTGGCAAGAAGTTGGGTGTGTGTAACCAAGGAAAATGAATGTGTTCATGACAATCATTTCTGTGGAAAATATAAAGGTATTGAAATGGAAAGTGGAATAGCAGAAATAGGCAGTCATTGGTTACCTAGTTTGACTTAGAATATGAAGACAGTTTTGTATGTGCAGAATTTAAGATGCTACAGGGCACTCGGGGAGAGGTGTTATATTAGGCACTTGGAATTACAACTCTGAAACTCAAAAATGGCAAAGGCTAGGTTTAAAACCATACATTTGGAATAATCCATATGAGTATAATAGTTTAAAATATGGAGATGGATGAGCTCCAAGAATATAGAAAGAAATAAAATCAAATTAGCCCTTTCACAATATCTACATTTAGGAGTCCAGAAAGAGCAGCCTCTGAGTAAGCTGACATTAATCTATAAGAATCATCAGAGAAACATGTATCATGATGGTAGGTCACAGAATTTAGGGACCTGGGTATAACTGGCAATGTAGAACATTGCAGAACAATCGAGGAAGAGGAGAATTTAAAAAGTTCAGCTTTGCTGCACTGTGAGTTGCTAATGCTCTCTGGAAATACATTTTCCTTTTGCAAGCTCGGAGCAAACCCAGCACAGCGGGTTAAGAGATGAGTGACTAGTGAGCTAGCAGAGCAGAGGCATAGAAAAGGTTCCTCTTCTGTTTTATTTTGTTGTGAAAGGGCCAGTAGGGCAAAAAATTAATAAAATTCTAGTGAGAGGAGTCATAACTTATAGAACCGTAAAAGAAAAGACTACGTATGCATGACTGTGTACGTGGATATGGATGTATGTGTGTTTTATGGGCCGGTGGGCACTAGTAAATAGCAAGGTGGTAGAGATTCTTCTTCCTCAGGAGCAACAGTGAATGAGAAGAGAAATAAAAATCCTGAGAAAATGGAGCTAGAGACTATTAAACATTATGGGCTTTACTAACAGTGTAGTGAGGTCCTACAGGCATGAGGCAGGAAGAGAGTTCTAACATAAGCCTGTTATTTAGAGCTTGATAACCACTTGATGGGTGATGCTATTACAAGGTTGAGGGGCACAGAAGAGGTCTTCCCTTTTTGAGGGTTTGAGAGGCACAGTGAAGACATCTATACGGCATGTCCAGGAGACAATTAAATATAAAGCTCAAGGTAAGTGCCATCACCACAGAGACTCATTTAACAGAAAGTGGTGTTGAGTAGCGGTGGGAGTTGAAGCCATGAAATACAGTAAAAACAAAACAAATGGCAGAATAGGAAAAAAAAGAGGGAGTGGAGAAAAAAAGATCAGCAGCATTTTATCATTTTCAGATATTTAAAGGGTAGATGGATGAAGGTTAACCAGGAAAGAAATTGGAAGAAGTATGAATTATAAAGTGGACAAATTCTGGAGGTACACAGAGATAGACAACTAATAATGAAAATAATTTCAAGAAGACAATTTTAAATTGTGGCAAAGGTAACAGAGACATTAAGAATAATGGAAATTATATGAGTATATATTTTTATATATGTATAATATATATAAAAATTATGTATATAATCTTACAGTTTTTAATGTCATTGGATACCTTCCTAAGAACCATTTTAATTAAATAGAAGAAAGGGAAGCAAGGCTAAAATAGGCTGAAGAGTGATTATCATGCAACAGTGGATGAGGAGCCAATGAGTATAGACTTTATTTTGAAACTTGGTTGTGGAGAAAGTGGAGGACAATGAGGTCACATTCTCTGAGGCAAACATATAAAAGGAAGGTTTTGAAATATATTTTAAAATGTTAAAATAAAGCTTATAATATGGAAAAATTAAACTTCCAATAATCCTACCTGCCATCACTACTAACTGCTATGTTTCCTTGTATTTGTCACATTTATTATGGTATTTCTTTTTAGAAGATAGTATTAAATAGATTTTATGAAGGAAGGTATCTTACAATGGACGTATTCATAGTAACTTCTTCTGTGGAAAGCTTCTCTAAAGTATCGAAAACATGATAAGATAAAACTAAGAGGGAAGGGAGAAATTGAAGAGAAAAGTGAGAAAAGGAGAAAGTTCCCAGAAGAGATTTGATGAGAGAGTTTCAGGAATAGAAGTGGGCGAGATAGGCTTGAAACTAATTGAAATGTAGGAAAGGTGTAATGGAAGTTGTTGAAACTGAGAAATCGGAGGTAATTGGTAGCAAGTCTTTTTAGAAGGTCAGTCACAGGGATCTTGGAAATCACCAAGGCTAATGGCACCCAAGGCCTTCAAAGAAGGTTTGTCTTATCTTATTATAATCATTTGTACTTGAGGAACTTCATGAATCCTTTGAACAAGCTCACTGAATTTATTAATTTGGCTTTTCCTACTATTACTCTGCTACCAATGATTAGAAACCTAGATTAAAGAATAAGGTGTAGCTTTGAGCAACTTTGGTTTGGCTGTTACTCCTTTTCTTATCTATAGTAGACATTGTCCACAAACTAACCAAGTTATACACATGGAATATTATAATCACATGCCAGATTTTGGTTCCCAAATATTATTAATTTATCAAAATGTTATTACAAGTCTTTTTGCGACAGTCTGCATACCTTGTTATTTACAATGCTAATGATTTGACAATAGTGTTGGTATTTCATTTGTTGAAATAATTTTTATATTTGCTTTCTTTGGTGCCTATAGAGTTATCAGGATCTATTTGGTAAAGAAAAATAAATGGCATGACCATTAGATGCCAATCCCTCCTCTAAAAGACATCTTTCTTGCAGGTACAAGCAAATAACTTACTGAACAGCTTGAGTCAAAGGACCTATTCTACCATAAATGTTCTTCTTAGAACTTAAAAGTTCAGCTGATATAATATACCTAAACAGTAGACATTAGTTCATTTCTCTAAGATGCAAAGATACCTACCTACCCCCCAGTCCCCAAATCCAGAGAGTTCTAAGAAGTCATCAAATTCCTCCTCAAATGCAAAAATGGAAATACTGTAAGGATTGGAACCTTCTCTCTTTTCCTGTCTGTTGTATCCTTGACACCTAATGGTATGTCTAACTCCCAGGAGATATGTGTTAAACTAATGACTATCGTCCTCCAGTACATTCTGGTGGGTAGAAAAGTTTGCAAGAGGAAATACACTTTCGTTAGTGGGAGATGGTTTTCATTAGTTTCTAAGCTTACCATGGATATCAAAAGAATATTCTAATTTGACTATAGATTTTACTTTTCTCATCCACAACTCAACCTCTGCATCCATCCCTAATGCATATTGGCTTCATCCTCAAAGTGTATTTTAATTAAAGTACCACTTCTTCACCACATTAATTGGAGGGAGATAAACTAGTATATATTTAGTTCAGAAACACGCCATGAGCTGTTTTTTAGATGTTTGCTCTTGGCTGATCCTCGTGACATTTTCCTATACTATTTCTTGACCTAAGCATGTCCCTCTTAGCTTTTAAACCTGAAAGTATTTCAAGAGATATTTAATCCTTGTGGTTTATTACCTCAGTTCTTACACATTGCATTTTATCACTGCAGTGTATTGTAAAAGTCCCTTAATTCAAAAGATGCTAAGCATCTTAGTGACTATTTAGAGAATCTTACTCTGGGAGAAATAAAATTTGGCAACTTATGCCAATTCCATAATTTTAGCATTTCGACTTAATTTAGCTCAGAATTTGGAATCCACAGGAGTGGTGTATATATGTGTATTTATGGTTTCATTTGGTTCAGATCTTACACTTTAGCTACTACTAGTTACTAGGTTATTTTCATTTCCTAAGGAAAAAAAAAGAAGAAATTCTTATTGCTCTCCAGTTTGAATTTGTGTTTTCCACTAGTTGATAGATCAATCAGAACAAAAAATATATATCTTCAGTGCTTCAGCAACTGATATGGGGAAAAATAAAATTAACTTCCTCTTACATCTAAAGTTGTTACCATAGTGGAATACAACATTGTGACAGGAGTTGGAAAAATGTGTCCAAAGTTAATGGTTGAAACTTTTGATTCAGATCACTTTGATTGAATCAAAACTTGCTTTGCTAGCTTTGTAAACATGAGCATGCTTTGTGTCCTTTCTGTGACTTGATAATCAACACTTGCAAACTGGGCTTATTAAAAGTAAGTGTGCCTACCTCATAAGTTTTATGAGGGGAATGTGAGGTATTACATGCAAATTACTTAAAGCAGAGCCCTGACATCATGCTTATTCACTGTTGACTATTGATGGAATGTTTATCTCAAGAAATGAAAGTTAGAAGTCAGATTATGAAATGTCCTCCTTGTGCTGCTCCCACTGCATTCACCATTTTTCTCCAAACCAGTTCTTTTGGGTATCACAAAATCACCATTTCCTCTGTTTAGCAGAAACTTCAGTTTCCCTTGCAGTTCACTGGAGCCCTAAAATAGTGTTTCAATAGTTTTGCCTTGCCATACTTACACTCTATTCCTACTGCAATTCTTTCTCCATTGGTGCCACTACATGATTTTTCTAATACTTATGTCTGATAAGCCATATTCTTCTTCAAAAGCCATTTTTGGGTCTCCATTGTCTGTAGAACATACCCTAAATGTTTATTGTGGCGCTCAGTTCCACCTGACCTGACTTGCATTGGCATCTTCTACCCCCCACAAACCTTTTCCCCAAAGGTCGAGGACACTAGATTTCCAGGCATTCCCCCCAAACAGAATGGTCTTCACACCGCTGAGACTTTGGCCACCCTACCTCCAGAACGCACTACTCACTTATCCCCATGTCTCTGTTTTGCAACCTCATTGCCCTAATAGTTTTGTAGCCTGATGTTTTAGGAGTAGTTTAAACAAATCAGCATAGTTTCAGCACCTCTTCTATAAATGGATGAGTTTGACAGGGCTTTGTAATGGGTCTGGATTTAGGAGGCAATAGTTTGTATCCTGACACCACTACCTAAATTCTCTCAATGATGAGAGCATTAGTCCTCTCAATTATAAAGAGATCTCCAATTGTATAGGAGATCAGGTGCAGTACTCATTTTCTATTGCTGCCATAAAACATTACCACAAATGCAATGACTTAAAACAGAAGTTCATGATTTTACAGTTCTGAAGTAAGTAGTCTAAGGTGGGTCTCATTGGGCTAAAATCCAGGTATGAGTAGGGCCGCAGTCCTTTCTGGAAGCTTAAGGGAAGAATCTTCTTCTTAGCCTTTTCCAGCTTCTGGAGGCCTCTCTCAGATCCTTTCACCTACCCCCTACATCTCAGAAGCAGCAACAACATGGCGTTTTGGCTTTCTGATGCTGCCATCTCTCTCTGACACTTCTGGGAAAGGTTCTCCACTTCTGAGCACTCAGGTGATTAGAATGGACTCAACCAGAATCTATAGTAATCTTCCTAACTCAAGATTCTTAACCTTCATTGCCTTTGCAGAGTGTATTTGCGATATAAGGTCACACTCTCACAGCTTCCAAAGATGAAAACATGGACATCTTTGGGAGCCATTAGTCTCCCGGCCATAGATACAAAGTGCAACATCAATGAGACATAGTAAAGAACCAAATTGTGCTTAAGAGTAACATGTTCATCCCATAAAATGTACGATGTATCTTGTTACTCCTGTGATATTTTTTCTATTTTTTTTCTTTTGCAGCAAATAAAAGTTCAGAACTCTGTGTTTCCATAGTTAGGGACATAAAAAAGTGAAAATTTATGCCCACAAAACAAACCAAAAAGTTATTAACTTACAGCAAGAACATGATAATGAAGTATTTATTCTTTATTCTTTAGTCTGTGTTCTTTTTTCTACAATTTCTATTCAACCTATTTAACTACAGTTTATTTTAATTCTTGACATTGATATGTAATTGTGTGAAAACACTTGGGGATGTACTCATGTTAAGAGTGGTTTCTCTTTGTCTTTGTTTCTCAGCTGCTAAAGCAAATAGCATTCAGTGGCTGGTTTAACAACAAGAATTTATTGACTCATGCTTTAAGAGGCTAGAAGGCTTGCTTACTCCTAGGGTCGGTATCTTGTGGTTGACTGGCAATCTTTGGGTTTCTTTGGCTTTTCCATCACATGACAATACACAGTTGCATTTTCTCCTTTGTCTTCAAGGTCCCACTGACTTCCAGCTTCTGGCTGCTCCCCAAGGTTTCTTTCCTTAATTTTCTCTATAAGTAATGGGATTAAGACCCATCCTAATTCAATTGTCCATGCCTTAACTAAAAATAACCTCATCAAAAGTCCTAATTGCAATGGGTTCACACCCACAGGAATGGATTAAGAATAAGAACGTGTCTTTCTGGGTGCGTAATTTAATTTGCCACACTCCTGAAAACATAGAGTAAATGACTGGAGAATGGTTGTTTTTTATGTGAAAGCAGGAAGAGTGGACTGGGTAGTATAAATGTCTAATGGGTTTTCTATGTCTTCTGCATTTATTAACAAGATTGCCTGAGGATAGACTCTAAAATGTACATGTCTTGCATTGTTATCCCCCTTCTCTTTGTGGCTTAAATTATTTATTAATGGAAATCTAATATGAATATTTTTGTATGCATTCAGAAGACTCAATTTTATACAATTTCCCATAATTATAATGCTGGTATCCTTAAATCAAGTGTTTACTGAACTATTATTTATAATGAATCAATTAGGAAGACTTTTCTAAGGTAAATTAAAGCAGTATAAGGTGTTATAATTGAAACAATGCATGGAACACTTCAATTAAAAATGCCTTTTTATGATACCACTCTTTCTAAAACTGTAGCTATTTCTACATCAGCATAAAGAAGATTTTACTGTGAACATATATAAGAGAGAAAAAAAAAATTTAATGAACCCAGAATATATTTTCATTCATTGACCATTATGTTAACAAAATTCTAATAAATATGTTTTTCTTTCAATTTTGGCACTTAAATTAGATTAGGATTCAGGTACATTTTTTCCACTAACTTCCTGTTAGCTTCATTCCCTTCATCTTTAATATCAAGTCATCAGAACAATGATTTTTGAATTGCCCTCTTCTTTGATGAGATGTCTATGTACTTGGTCAGAGCTAACTTATCACAGTTGTTATATATTAATATCTTGTGCTGTTAGGCGATTGATTAGTGCACCTGTGTTTTTCTAATGAATCTTCCTTTTTCCCTTTTACTCTAAAAGGTACTTTGCGCATATGGTTATAATTTAAAAGTGAGTTAACTAATTATGCATATTAAGTCAAGAGGATAAAAAAAATTGAATAAAGCTCTTTTAAAACATTTCTTTTTATGCTCCAAACACCATGACAAATTCCTTATTTTGCGAGGTACATGTATTATTAACCAAATATAAACTGTCTTATGTTTAGCTGTAATCTTATTGTACAAATGCCTGTCTTTCCCCCAGTAAGTAGAGAATTAAAACCATGTTTTTGGTATCATAGCATAATGCCCTTGGGAATCTAATAAGCATATCCTAAATCCTGGTTGACAAAGAATTGCTTGACAGTATAAGGCAAGTTTTCTTTTCACATGGGTTTGTGATTTAAAGCCTAGAGATGGATTAATGAACTGAGTTTGTTTACAGACATTGATGTGCTAACGTTGGACAAGGAACAGGCAAAATCATGGTGAACTTGCTCCTGTGCTAGACATTATATAACCTCAGAGCAGAACTGTTCCTGCCCTGAATCGTATTCTATCCTCAGATATTGGAAAATAATGTGAGGTGACAGGCAAATAAAAGAAATGCTCTGAGGGAAAACTGAGGTACAGTGTCAGGTACTAAATTCCAATAAATAGTGAAGTAAGAACTATTTGGTCTAGTTCTTGAGGCAAGGTATTGAGAAATGTATAAGGTCAGGGTAGAACCCATTGCCACCTGATTAGCTGCAATTTTTAAGTGTCTGCCATTTGTCCATGTGGGTGACACACCTCTATAAAAGGATGAGTCTAAGCTGAAAAAAACTGTGTTTTAAACATAAAATTGTGGTACTAGGATACAAGGTCTTCCTGACATCAAAGCCCCTACAGTTCCCTCTTTGAAAGTAAAAGGATTCTGCAAAACAGAGGCCATTACAAAGAATCAAAGGGTGTCCTTTTCACTCATGGTGGAAGAAACTGTGGCATCCAAAAAAAAAAGAGTTTTTGCAGGATGTAGGTATTTAGTTGCAGGAACCCCAGTACATTGGAACATTAAGACAAGTGCGTTTATGCATGTCTAATCATGTTCCAGGTTCTCTTCCTAAGAAGAAAGGATGGGCTTCCATTTTCCAAGAGTATAATGAATTAGATGTCCTGAACAAATAATTCTTCTTATTGAAACAATAAGATGATGGATGGAAAAGTATTTCCAAAAATCTTTTTAACTGCATTGCTAGACCAGCACACATATGCAAACACACACATGGAATCCTAAAATACAGAAATGAAATGGATGTTGAAACTCTGGGAGTTGAGTGAGCAGCAAGGCCAGCTTTCCTCCTGAGGGTTTATGCTGAACTCTTCTGACCCGAAGTTTCAGTTTAAAAGCTGACTGAGGCACAAAGGGCAAGAGTTAAAGCATGGGGCCTGCCCAATGTAGGGGGTCTAATACCCGATGCCTACAGAAAGCTAGAATCTAAAAAGGGCTCCCTCCTTTTATAAGGGTGAATGAGAACAAGTACTATCAAATCCAAGGAGACAGCAAGGAAATTTTCCTGTCTTGAACTTGGGATTGGGTTTCAAGTAGGGAAAAAAGCCACACTTCGTGTAGCTGAGAATTCAAAATCACACAAAGCTTTATGTTTGTTTTTAATCCACGTTAACATTACCTGTTAGGCAAAAACCTTAGGGGAGAATTTAATTTAAAGTTAACCTGGGTTTCTTGTTTTCCCCAGGCATCAAGGAAAAGAAAGCATGCCTTCTTTTTGTAGGCACTCGATTTCATCCAGGTTTCAAAGAATTCCCACAGATACACTGCAAAGGAAAATGAGCAGCTCACAGTCAAAAACGTAAAGGGCTAAGTAAACAAGGCAACATAACTGAAAACCTGCAGAAACAGCAAGA
Organism: Myrmecophaga tridactyla; assembly: GCA_004026745.1. Taxonomy (NCBI): domain Eukaryota; kingdom Metazoa; phylum Chordata; class Mammalia; order Pilosa; family Myrmecophagidae; genus Myrmecophaga; species Myrmecophaga tridactyla. The sequence goes on from PVIY010035491.1 coordinate 18,690, forward strand.
GAAGCAGACCTATATAGACTTCAGGTATTGAAAAAACAACATATGCAACATCTATTTGCTTCATGTATATAAGTAATGTAAGAACAACTAAGTCAAATGAAAAGGATAACACTTAAATATAATAAAGTTAAAATAATGTATTGTAGCAGATTGGACAAATGGGAGGAAAAAAATTATTTTCCAAGAAAAGAGATCAAAGCAAGCATGCCGAATAAAATCTAGAGACGAAAAGGCACAGAAAATAGGAAAGAGAGAGTAAAAGATAGGCAGGATTGAGCAAAAAGTTCTAATTTTTGTCCATTCAGAGTGCCAAGACACTAACAGAAAGAATGGGTAGTTGGTGAACATTTCCCAGAATTTTTCAAAGGTTCTAGTCTTAATCAAGATCTTTTGAACAACCAAGGACTGAGAGAAGTTATCAATAAAATATACTTACTGAAGGAAAGTCTGAAAGTTGTTTGAGCACAATTGGAGGATCTGAGACTTAGAAAGGTAGTATAAATGAGGATATGGGTAAATATCTAAATTAATGTAAGCAAAAATTGAATGAATATGAATAATACTGATAATAACCCCTGTTCCATGTGGCGTGAAAACACTGTAATACTGGTAAAAGTAGCACAGATATTGGGAAGGGAGGATTGGAAGAAAAGTTCCAAGATCTTAGTATATATGAATGAGTCAAGACATATATTTAATTCAAAGGATGGTAAATAAAGTAGACGTTTTAAAATAGGCTAAAGCAATCATTAAAGGAATAGACACATGGCGTCAATTTTCTAAACAAATAGATTAAAAATATGAAACAGGGAAAAATCCATTGTTTTAGAGTAGGGCAATAAACAAAGCAGGGGCAGAAATATGTTACATAAAACAAACTGGTATAAATAATATATGCATAACTTGACTAAACCGTTTGGTTAAAAGAAAAATAGTTTGGGATTGAATTATCAAAAATCCAACCGTATCCTGTTTAAATTTGAAATGTAATGAGACAGAGATTGCAAACCAAATAGCAGTATTTTCATGAAAATACTATCCAAAAGAAAGATAATACATCTACACTCTTAGCAGAAAAAATGTCTACATTGATAAAAGACAAAACAAAGAAAATGCCTATCAAAATTTGAAAGAACTTATTTGAACAATATAACATCACTACAATATCAGTTTTTCCAGATACATCAACAACTCTATGATAAAATAAGGAAAATACTAACAATTAGTAGAACATTGAGTAAAGGAATGAACAGACATTTTACAAAAGAAGAAATTTAAATTCTAAATCAAAACCTTCATGGCTAATAAAACTCATTAGAAATAAGGAATATGGTAATTAAATCCATGCAGAGAGCCTACTGTAAAAACACCAAATTGGCAAACTTTAAAAAGTCAGTAATAGTGTTGCTGTGTGTACACTGCTGTGTGTACTGTTGAGAGGGAAGGGTGGGGAGCAAGGGGACTCCCCAACCTCTTCAGGCAGGAATTAAATTGATAAAACCCTTTGGAAGAATGTTCGTATTACCTAATAAATATTAAAGGTTTATATGTCCTATTGCAATTCTACTCCTAAAATTAAATCCTGTAGGATTTCTGTTGCCTGTGCCTAAGGAGGCATATATAAGAATTTTTATAGCAGCAGATCTGAAACAGCACCTTTGCATGCACATGCTCACACAGACTCAGGCACATGCAAATACACACCAAAATCTGGAAACAACCCCTAAATCCATTAACTGTAGAATGGACAAATATCACATTCATTAGTGAAAATGAATGAATAACTATATCTGCCTGCATCTTTGACCAGTGTCAAAAATATAATTTTAAGCAAAAGGAGAAAATCACAGAAGAATACTAAACTATGAATCATTACAAGAACTTAAACTAAAATATATCACTTAGTGATAAAGACAGGGGTGGTTAAACTATAAAGAAAGGCATAGGAATTATTATTTCAGATTTCAGGATATCTGATGCAGGAAGATGAGGTGATAGAATGAAGGGCAGGCCACAGGGGGCTTCTGAGTTACTGGCTCTAAAATCTGTTTCTTAGTCTTGGTAGGGATTTTATAGATACATATATTTATGTTTTATATACAGGGTAGTATAAACCTTTATATCTAATTCACAAACACTTATTTTATAATGGGGGATTCTGATAACATTCCAAAATTTTGTAGTGTAGGATGTAGGATGTAAGAAGACTAACTTGCTTCTCTTCTCTCCCTGTAGCGGTGTAGTGGTTGAAACCAGTCTCAGAAGCTTTGTCTTCTGGGTCCAAAGTCCTCCCTGTGTGACTGTAGGCAAGTTGCTTGGCTTCTCTGTGCTTCAGGGTCATCATACAAATAATAAAAATAATAGGAGGGGCAGGCCACTGTGGCTCAGCAGGCAGACTTCTTGCCTGCCAAGCCAGAGACCCGGGTTCGATTCCTGCTGCCTGCCCAAGCACAAAAATAAAAATAAAAGAAATAATAAGAGTAACTAATTTATGAGGTTGGTTTGAAGATTAAATGAATTCCTGTCCATAAACCACTTAGAGCAATGCCGAACACAGAAGCAGAACGATATGTTAGTTAAATAAAATTTATGAAATTAAATCCCTTTGTCTTCTTTCTTGCCTTTATATATTTAGCTCTCAAAATCTGTAAGAAAACAGAGACGGGGCAAAATACGAACAGATAATTTTTACTGGTTTTTGGATTGAGCCTTTTGATCCATTTGTGGGAAATCGAAATTTGCAATATATTGAATTTTGCAATTCATGTATATGGTCTATCTCAGTATTAATTTAGGTTGGTCATGTTTTCTCGGTCATGTTTATGAATTTCAGTATAGAAGCATTGAACATTTTTCATAAGATTTGTTTCTAGTTATTTGATAAGGCAATGCTATGGGATCTATATCTTTTAACAAAATGCACTTTTAAATGTTTATTGTTGCTGAATAAAAATAGCACTTGATGTTGCATGCAGCAAATTTGCTAACCTCACTTTCTAATTCTAATAATTATCTGTAGATTCTTTTGTTTTAGGAAATCATATATTGTTCAAATATTGATGATGCTCTTTTTTCCCAAAGGAAGGAGTTTAAAACATAAGATAGCAAGGGAGTTTTTTGTTTTTTGTTTTTTTTTTTAGAGCAGTCCTTGATAGAATGATGATTCAGTACCAACAGGTCTAGGGAACTTTTTAATATATAGGCTGCTGTCACTCTTCCCTACTCCACTAGTACTGTACTTCTCACAGCAGGGCTTATAGGTGGGTGTGCATGTATGTGTGTGTGTGGTGTGTGTGTAAATCATTACTGTTATTTACACTGAAAACTAGAAGTGGACCTTCTCGACTCCCTAATAGCATTCATAGTAAATTGTGCATGTTAAATCTTAGATGCTGTTTGAAAAAATGCAATAGTGTACCTGCTTTTCTCTGATAATATGTTGATACCCCACCCTGTGGCTCTGTGATTGTCATTTATTTCTGCATCATTTATTCCATTTATTGTTCCATTTATTGTTCATGTGTAGAAGCTCCTTTATTCAGTGTTCTTCTTTGGATTGAAGTAATTTTCTCAATTTAGCACATTCTCACTCTTGTTTTGTTATATGCAAGTGGTGTTGGATGACATCCTTATGAGACAAGCATCTGCCACATATTTTACTTTGTTTTTATAAAGAAATTGCTTTTAGGAAATGGTGAATTGCTGTATTGCTTTTCTACATTTTTTTTTCCTTTAGGGACTGGGGAGTGGAGCAGTACTATATATATATATATTTATTTGTTCCTTTTCCTTTTCTCCTGTGGTGGGCTATACTTTACTGTCACCTGGTAAAATCCAAAATGATGGGAGCTTTCCAGATATGAAAGGACGTGACAAATATAGCTACTGCACAACCTAGAATAGTGATTTGAATAAAAAAAATCCCTACCAGAAGGACTTGGAAGCCCTCTTATTTTACTTCATTATTAAAAGGACCCTCTAATTTGATGACAGTTGCCCCTAAGTACTTGTTGTCCACCTTTAAATTTAAATATTGATTTTGGAAAAACGAAACAAAAATAGTGAAAAGCTTAATAAAAAACCATTTAAAATAATACAAGAACCTAACATGTGCCGAAACTCTTTATGAACATCTAATTATTACTCTATTGTAGTCACCTCTATTTATAGTCAGCTTTTTATTGTGGTTACTCGGCTTTCTTTTAAGTCCCCTGACTACTTTATTCTTCACACTAAATGATAGTCTACTAAAATTGGGACCGGGTGATGAATTAGACACGTTGGCTGTGATGCCAAACTAGTAGAGTCCTGTTGACTCAACTCGACTAGTTCAACTACATCAATCTGTTTCCCTACTGGATGATAACTGCTCAGAACTTACTGTGGCTCATTTCATTATAATGCCAACACTATCATACTTTTTCAGGGGAAAGAACTTACGTTAGTGCGTATTTCAGTGCAGTGATAAAATGCAAGAAGGCATGCTGGTGAAATATGGTTGGCCCCCTCTTGTGTACAGATATAAGCATTTTTATTTATGACAGCTTTTGCTCACTTTTGTATTTGGGAACGGGTAAAATGTTTAAGTGTTCATATAACAGGATTTGTGAATTTTCCATATTCTGCTAAGAACAAAGAACCCTTGTCTAATTTGAAACATTTGTTAGAACTGTGTCAACCTGGAGGGAAAAAAGTAAAGTGATTGGCTACATCCTCAGTCTGTAAAGATAATATGCATGTAAATTCATGCTGATAGTTTGAATGAGGCACAGCTGTTAGAAAATCATGGGATCCTTCTATCTCACCAAGGATGCTGCATTTTCATGTAACCAATCATGAGCAATAGAGGGAAAGCATCTATTCGGTATATTTGTTATGAACAAAAGATAGGAAAAAGTGAGGCTCACCTGTGAATACTTAATGAGATAAAACCCATCATAGGCAGTGCACAGAATGTTCCAAGTTCTGTTTTGCTCATTGACACACAAACCACATTAAGTTCTATTTGCTTAAACCATAATTGAAACCATCATCCAAGCCATAACCAGTTATGGGATGCTTGCATTAAAATACACTTTTATGGGTGGATATGGAGTGCTTTGAAATAATGTTAAGAAAATAAAATATCTTTTTAAGTTAAAGAAACAATGTATGCTTTCACTTGTCCTTTAGTTTAGAAATCCCACAGTCTCTATTCTGTATTTCTTTATCTACGCAAGTTATTCTGTATTTCTTTATCTACGCAAGTTATAGACACTTTCGTTCAGGCATCATTTCCTTGCTTAGTCTGCTGCTTAAAAACCTTTAAAATCACAAAGGAGCAGCATCAACTTTCTTTGGAAGCTCTTCCCCATTGAACAAATGCACATGGGATAGAAAGTTATTTTGGGATATCCAATTGAATCTCCCTCTTAAAAGTGTAGTTACCCCTTGGAATGTTAACACTAGTCTGTTCTCAACAACTCAACTCAGTTGTCAAAGATGAAACTATTTAATCCCTGAGCTCTGTGGTCATCGTTTTTGTAAATTATCACTGCAGCAAAAATCCAAAAGGTCTTCACCCCCAGGCACACGTCACAAATCCATCTTGGGAAAACTGCTTTGGCTTCTGATGATGGGTGGTCTTCTCACACCGCTTCCGATGAAAAATGAGATCGTGCAGGGAGCACTGCCATGTCTATGTGTAATCCATAGCCTCATTAAAGAATGTAAAGTACAGTCTGATCAACCTTAAATGTAACGATCACCTTTGCCATCTCAGAACCCAGAGAAAGGTGACACGGATAGATGGAAGCTGGCCATCATTGGTACTTTTATGTAACTTCAACACCATTACCAGAAAAAGAGAGAGAAAGAAAAATAACACGAACAGACATTTGGGTGTGATATGAAAGTTCTTCTGGGGCTGAGGTGCACCCACAGGTAGCCAGCCAGCTGAGAATGTTTAAGGGACAGCTTTATGGGGTCAGTCTTGGGGAAGAGTAGGGAGAACCTACAGCGGGGGTCCTGGGGCTTACCCAACCAAGGGTCCCACAAGTATCCATGGAAGAGGGGAGGGAGAGCGCATGTGGGTCGGGGCTCAGGATTTTATTGTGACCCCGAGGGGAGGGTTAAGGCTTTCACACTAATACTGGGGATTGGCATTTTAAAATATAGAGTGTGGAAGGCAGATGTGACAAGGGCCGTTTGTAGAAGTTGAAGGCAGCTTCTTATCTTCCAAGCCATATGAAGGTACGTGCCTAGGTAGTAAATTATGCGACACTGAAGGGCAGATGAGGCTGTTCAGAGGCGCTAAGGGTGGCTCTTATCATCCAAACCACATGGCGGTGCCTGCCTTGCTAGGTGTGGTTATGCACGGAGCAGGGCTACCTGGAGTGCTCACTCCAAAGGGAAATTTAAGACTATGCAAATATGATGAGGCCTCCACTATAATTTGTTATAATGGTGTGCCATTATTAAAACACAATCCTAAATTTAACCATTAAGTCCCAGAAACATGTTGGAATTCAGAAAATTTTTATATCACTTCTCTCCTATAATCCTGAGCCATTTACCTAAAATGTCTTTGCCTCATCTGTACAACAGCCTAAGAGCCTACTCATAGCCTCCTTGAGCACTAAAATAAGGATAAGAGATTCCAAGTGCCTGATGTATTGTAAGCACTAACAGACATCAGCAAATAGGATTTATACATGGATGTGTAAAGAGGAAATAATTCATTATCACATCACTTTCTCCCAGGGTAAACAATATCTCAATTATCCAATTTTTCTTGGGAAACAATCAGATCTGTACCAATATCCAAGCAAGATACAAAAGCACTCCATTATTTTAGAAATGAGAGACAAATATAACCTTATACTTGAGATCATCAGTGTGTTGCAGATTGGATTTCTTTTCTAGAGGACCAATTCCACGTCCCTGCTTGGATTGGTCAAAAAAATCCTCTTCATAGTCAACATGGAGGAAAGCATACGACTAACACATTTTGAGCTATTTTTTTATTGCCTCGGTTATGCTGTAGTCCAGTGACCAATGGGTAAGATACTCTGAGAATCTCTCCTCTCAAGCCTTGGTTGTCCTTGCATGCCCTCTTTGAAACTGCCCGATGGACAGAAACCCCTAACTGATTGTGACCATTCCAGGTCCATGGTTTAAGATTTGTTTCAGGGGTCCTGGCTGCCCAAACTTCTTACAGCTCTTATGAGCTCAGAGTATGGAATTCATCCCATGCATTACCTAGAAGTTTAGATTTGTTAGCCCACTCATTTGAAATAGTGTGTTTTATCTTGAATTTAATTGGAATCATCATATTTATAAAATTAGGAATTATTAGAGTAAATAAAAGCTTCATAATTTTCCTGAGTCATTTATGGAAGTCCATTTGAATGAAAGAATTGTGATTTACCTAAGAACTGGAAAATTCTACTCTTATTTCCTGGTTATGGGATACAATAACAATTTGAAATAAAGAGTGTGGTTGCTTGGAGCTAGGTACCATGGAAAAACATTAAATGGATTAAAAGGATTAAAACTAGTCCACTTCTGTGA